>QRFJ01000046.1:0-75000 GCA_006176705.1 Cocos nucifera
GACGGCAATAAACGATCGACATAAACGATCGGCATTTATCGGCAATAACGCGGCATTGATCAAGACAGTTACGACGCCCATTAACCAAGGCGGTTACAACAAGCTCCCTCTATAAAAGGACCCTCCGAATACACTGAAGTCAGGTTCTGAAAACCCTTTTCTTCTCCTCTATACTCTATCGAGCACTCCATTCCTGTTGACAGGAACTAACTTGAGCGTCGGAGGGTCTTGCCGGAGCCACCCCCCACCGGTTCCGAGCGAGACTTTGTTTTGCAGGTCCCCGGCGGCAGCCTTTTCGGCCTCAACTCCGGCGACGACAAGTTTCTGCGTCAACAGGTTTTGTTGGCAAATGTTTTTGTGAGGACCGGTGCTAGATATATATTTAGTCCTATATTGGTTATTTGCTAGAAAGATCTTGAATATTTATATAGGACTAAAAAATTTAAATAATACTTTTGGCTAGTCTTTTTGGATGAGATCCTGAATTGTTACAAATGGTATCATGGCAGACTCAGCTTATAACTCATAGAAACTAAGAGATACTGCAGCATGGGTTTATTGGGTTGACAATGGGCCAATAGTGGTGTTTATGAATGGATTAATGAATTTGATCTTTAGTCTGGCCAGGATGTCAGGACTTAAACTGGGGGAGTAGGTGAAAACTCGTGCAGATGTGTATTTAGTCTGACATCAATTATTCGCTTAGAAGATCTTAGGCACTTATGTAGGATTAAAAAATCCAAATAATATCTTCCGACTAGTCTTTTTAGATGAGTTTTTGGGTGGTGACAATTTTCTTGTTGTCATCTCTTTCAACTTAATGAATTCTTGCTAAATTACTAAACAAGTTTCATCGTTTGAGAGGTGGAATTTAAAAATCATAGGTAGTAGGGCAGTTCCTTGAAGAGTTGCATTCGATATTTATTGAGTCTGAGATGTGTAGCTTTGATGGAAATAATATAAAATTGAAAATGAATAATAGATAGTAGGAATATGTTATCATGCACTGATATGCCATGCTTGCCAAGGAAGTCATATTTTTCAAATAATGATAAGCCTTAGATACATATCCAATTTTGTCATCAAGGTTTGATCCCAAAATGTTTCGTTTATGTTTCAAGGTTGCGCAGTTGGGAGGTAAACTAGCATCGTGCATGATTTATGTCATTTATTGAGGGTATGCTTGGTTGCTTGGAAAACTATGTAAAAGGAAAAGAAAAAGGAAAATATTTTCCAAGGAAAAGGAAAAACCTATCAAGATTTGGAAATCCATTTTTGTATTATTTTAGTTTTCTCACCATCTAAACAGCTAGAAACTTCAAATTTTTCAAATTTTATATTTTTCAAGATCTTTCCCAAGCTACCAAACATGTCCTCAAAGACAAAACTACATCTGTAATTGGATATGTATACCCCCAGCAACTTTCTATGTAGTCCTTTCATCTGATTACTTATGATTGGTGCTTATTGATTATGTTTGTGGAATTCTTCGTTACTGAAAATGAAGTTCTAAATGTGTTACTTCTTTTTGAATATGCAGGATTAGTGGGTGTTATTATGATAATGATGCTTCCATTAGAATCGATCGTAAAGGATAATTTAATGTGATTATGTTATTTTGTTGGTTACCACGTATATAAACAATTTGCACTTCCATTGGAACCGGATCTATCCTCTTCAATTAACTTTACAATATGGAAGGGAAAATGTGAAGATATGTCTACTACCAACCACGGTCAAAGCTTGACATAATATCGGCCAGTTGGTTTGCTTCTCTTCAAGTATGAGAGAATTGAAAATCTTCAAAACTAGCAAGTACCTTTGTGATCTTATGAAGAAGAAGCTTTCCTTAGCTGCGGACTTTTGGATCTTGAGAGTAGACCATGTCTTACATTAGGGAATCCAAATCAATCCAAATCCTCTGATGCTCCTTTTCAGCTGCTGTCCTAGTGTTGTTGTCTCATAGGAACAAGATGGGACTGTCAAGCTGCCCCCTGTCCTATCAAAACTTAAAACCTTGCATGTACCGAGGGCCAAATTACTTGCAGAATTTATTCTGACATTTAGTAGTTTCAAGTGTTTATTTGCAAGCCGCTAAGCTATGCATGATATTAGTGACAACTCATGGCTTTTTTCTTGATCTCTAATAATATATCTTTTATCACTATTAAATAATAGAAATTGATGATTAAAGTATTATTAGAACCTGATCTCTAACCATATATCTTTTATCACTATTAAATAATGGAAATTAATGATTAGAGTATTATTAGAACCTTTTTGATGAAATTGAGATATATGCTGATTTTGCCTACCTATAATGAGATAGAAAGATAGCGGCACTTCTACTATTACCCTTCCATACAGATTTTCTCAAGTCTAACATATTGAAAATTGCCAGGCTTATGTATGATATAACCGACATTCATATCGAAGTGATCATCTTGTGAAATTGAAGAAGTATGAAACATCAACATACTCGAAGAAAAAAAAACTTTATTTGCTTTGATGACCAACAAATAGGGTTCCAAAAAAAAAATGCTGATGTTGACAAGATAGATAGATGGTAGCACCTCTACTATAGCCATCCATACAGTTTTTTTCAGGTCTAACACATGGAACATTTAACCGACAATCATATTGATGTGTTCATCTTATGAAATCGGAGAAGTATGAAATATTATAAAATTTGAAGAAAAGTAATTTTATTTGCTTTAGTGACCAACAAATAGGGTTCCTTGGAACTTTAAATTTGGTTTAATTAGCATCTTTTGCATTTCTATCTGATGTGTTATATCCTGTTAACAAAAATTTTGCATGTTTGACATAAATATCAGCATAATCTTTCACTTTGATGATTTTGCAAATTGTGATTGATATTAATGTGCCCTGAGAAGTATTGCTTCCTTTGGTGTTAAAAGAGGAAAGTCTTGCTTGCTCCAGTACATGGTTGAAAGATTTTCAAGGAAAGCATTTTGTTTACTTGTTTCCAAACATGGTTGGTAGATCTTCATGGGCACCATCAAATCTTTAAACCGGGGTTTTAAGTATCAATGCTAGTAAACATGCATGTCAGCCACCAGCATGATATGTGCTGTGCCATGCTAAAAGGAAAAAAAGTATGCAATTTTTTTAATTAAAAAGTTAAAAATAGAGCTGAATAGGTGCCATGCTGATCTATGCCGGCTGGTGGCACTGGCTGGGCATGGTGGCTTGCCAGCGCTCATGGTTTAAACACAGTCAATAGGTCTTTCCTTTGCTTTGCATCAGTTCCATAGGCTTGCTTTGGTTCTTCCATGTAGTGTCTGGTGCTCCTTTTGCCTTTTCTTTTTAAGTCTGCAAACCCCGTCCAACCCCCCACCCCCTCAAAAAAAGAAAAAGAAAAAGAAAAAGAAAAAGGAAGGAGGGAGGGGGAGAGAGAGAGAGAGAGAGAGAGAGAGAGAGAGAGAGAGAGAGAGAAGGCAGAAACATGTTCCCTTGTCACTCAAAGTTAGGTTGTATGTATTGTAGAACTCATGCTGTACAAATACAAAGTTGCTTTTATAAAGTTCTTACTTAATTCTTTTTAAGTTTAGCGGCAGAATTCTTTTCTGGATGATCCCATCTAGTTAATGCAAAGATACTATTAACATATCCACTGAATATTTCTTTCAATTATTTATAGAGTTTGCTCCTCTTTTTTTTTTTTTTGAGTCTTATATTCATATTCAATATAGAGCTCCTAGTCTAACCTGCCTTAGAATTGTTCAGGGAATGTCCTCTTGACCTTAAAGAAGCAATTTCCAGCATTTGTTTTGCTGCACCAAGATGTGCAGATTTACCTGAGTTGCAGCAAGTTCAGATGTTGTTTGCAGCCAAATATGGTAAGGAATTTGTTGCAGCTGCCACCGGTCTCATGCCTGATTGTGGAGTCAACCGCCAGGTCACATGAACTTCTAAGTTCCAGTAATCAAATTTCCATTCATCCTTTTTGATTTGTTGCAGTCTTTTTCCTAACAAGTTACTCCAACAGATAATTGAACTGTTGTCAGTTCGAGCTCCTTCAGTGGAAGCAAAATTGAAGTTGCTGAAGGAAATTGCTGAAGAGCATGAGTTAGATTGGGATCCATCTGCCTCTGAAACCGAGTTTCTTAAACCACATGAGGATCTGTTGGTGAGTTGAAGCGCTTATGTTTTGTTATTACGTCATATTTCTTCGCTGTCTGATACAAAGATTTCGTTTTTTTCATCAGAATGGACCAAACCACTTTACCAATGGGTCTACATTGCCTCTTCCAAAAGAGAAACACGATGAAGCATTGTCTTCCAACCATGTAGAAGAGTCTCGTGAAGAATCAGATTTGGATGCAGGCTTTGATTCGGTAGATCTTCCTGAAGTTCCAAAAGTTTCTGTCCGTTTGACATCTGATATTCCCTCAGCTCCAGATATGGTTCCACCTGTACCATCCTCTCCACCGCATGACTTCGAACTTGATCAAGTCAACAAATATACTTCTAGTGAGATGTCACATGTTCCTCAAATGGAGCCTGGAGAAAAGAAACCAGAGGTATCAGTTGCTTCCCCCTACACCCAGCCCGATGGTTCAGTTGCTTCAAGGGAAGGCAAACAGTTCATCCCATTTGTTTCTTCTCCATCATTTTCTTCTGATCAAGTGTCTGCTAAGCAAACTGAGCCTGCGCCCTCTCCCCCGATATTTTCATCTGTTACAGTATCAGAGAGACCAAGTGAAAGAGCTCCGTTGTCCTCATTTTCTTCTGCTCCATTATCTGCAAAGAAAACTGAGCCAGCTTCCTCCATTCCCCGGAATAACAGTGAGGGCAATGTAGACTTGCAGGATGTATTGGCTGCTGCTCAGGCTGCTGCTGAAACTGCTGAACAAGCTGCAGCAGCTGCACGTGCTGCTGCAAACCTTGCACACGTTAGAATCACAGATCTTGTAACAAAAAGGAACAGTGGGAGTTCAGAAAATGAATTCAAGGGGGAAGGTACTCATCAACAGGACTTGGCTGGGAAATCAATGGTTGATCATCAAGATTCTTTTGATCATATGAACAACATTTTCGAGTCAAAGTGGGGATTGAGTGTGCCATCTTTTTCTTCTCATGAAGTGCCTGGGATGGAAGATGAGTCATCTGCTTCAAAGGAACAAATGTCCGAGCATCAGCATGCTCCTATGCCTCAGCGATTAACCTCTTTGGATGATGATCCATACTTTTCGTACCCCAACCTGTTCACCTCACAGGACTCAGATAAAAAAATCAGGTATTCATAGTTAAATAGATCATTCGAGTTCTGCTCATGAGTTACTGAGGATGGTATCAGGAGTAGCCAGTTTTGCTCATGCAAGCTGAGCAACCACTGTTTCTAGGCACAGCCTTTCTGTTCTATAAGCTGCAAGGCGGATTGGTTCTTCAAGTCGATTGCATAGGATTGGCAGACCTGTCTTGGCAGGCGATCTTTATGTATAGTGAATAAAAGTGGTGTTTGTTTTTAATAATTAGTCCGGTTGATGTGTCTTTTGAATGGTTTTTGACTATCGTGTTGTAAATGCTGTGCTTTATCTCGTTTGGCTCTCAATGATGGGATTTACCATAATAATGGACCCTGTGGGGAAACCATTATTTGATAGTTTAAAATGGCTATAACTGCCAATATTTGTGCTACAATGTGTGACTTCGAAATTTTAGCGTTTGTGCTACAATATGTGAACTTAAAAATTTTAGCATTAAAATGATAACTTCCATGGCGGCTATAACGCCACCATAACACAACGCAATAAGAAATAATGGAGAAATAACAATATTATTTTCGAAATCATTCTTTATTAAATAAAAATATTAATTTTTAGAGTGTATTAGTTACTAGAAAAAAAAAAAAAGGTGAAAAATTTGGATTGTCAAAAGGAATATCGTTTCATTTAGAGAAACAATAAAAATGAAAAAAATCGAACGTTATGGGCTGCCGCACTGATTTAACTCTTGTTCTCCAGCACAATAGACTGTAAGCTGACAAGCAAAATGTCATGCAAGCGCACATCTCATGGACTAACAACTGCATAAAGCGAGACGGTTTTTAGGATGTGCAACTTAACCGAAGATTAGATATTGTAAAACATGGACTACCAACATTCATCACAAAATGCCATCCTACAATAGTGCTTGATACTTGCAATAATAGAAATCAAAAATTATACATATATTTTAAAAAAAAAACATCACTAAATTCTAATCTTAATTTTTATAAATTTAATTTAAATTATTTTATTTTATTTTTATTAAAAAAATTAATTTTATTTAGACACCGTAAAAAAAAAAGTTGAATTTTGAATCAACTATTAAAATTTTATTAAATTATATTTTTATTTTTCTATTTAAAAACTTCATCTAAAGAATTAAAAAATTAAATAAAATTAAATTTTTAAATTTTATTTTTATTTTATTTTTAAATTTTATATTAATTTAGTACCAGATTTTTCATCTCTTTTCCTTCTTCCCCGTTCCCGTCACCTTCCATCCAGATCAAAAAAAAAAAAAAAAAAATTCGGCATCATCCACCTCAATCCAACCCACCAGGCCATCACCCTTTCTCCTCCCCCCCGACCCCCCCCCCCCCCCCCCCCTCTCTCTCTCTCTGTGTGTGCCTTATCACAATCCGCCTCTCCCCTCACCACTCTACGCCTCTCACCATCTTCTTCACCGGCACCGACATCCAGCGGCCTCCTCCCAGCCCCTCTCCGTCGGCGCAACCCATAGCTCCGCGCCTCTCGTCGTCATTCGTACTGTCGCCCGCCGCCCCGACCGACGACTGTGCCCGTGAGAGGCTCCGATCAGCAGCTGCGCCTCATCCAACAGCTGTCGTTCCTTCCTCCGCCACCAACTCCAACCCAATCGACCCTCCCGTCGCCCCGATCGGCCACTGATCGGCGTCGACTCTGCCGCCGTCACTGATCGACTGTGAGGATCCCCTATTTCCTCCTCTCTTCTTGTCTGTCGTCGCCATCTTCCTCGCCGCCTCCTTTCCCGCCGATAGACGTCGCCGCGTCCTCTGTCGCCACCACTGTCATCGCCGTTCTCTTCGACGACATCCGTCACCTCTCCGACCTCCATCGAGAGTCTCGATTAGGTGAGAAGTTTCGAACGCCACTCCAAATGCCATCTTCTTCCTGTCCGTCGTCGCCATCTTTGCCGCCAGCCACCGCCAGACCCTCCTTCTTCCCAGTCGTCGCTGATGGCTCTCATCGTCGCTGGCTTCGTTCTTCCCTCCAATTGAGATCACCTACCCTTTTTCCCCTTTCTGTTGTCACTGTCGCCTGTCGCCGGACCACCATCGCTGTCGCCCCATCGCCAGACCGCCGTCGTCGCCGTCTCCCATCGCCCGGTCGCTGGCCGACGGCAACCGTCCGATCGAAGTCACATCGGAGGCCTTCGAAAAAAAAAAAAAAAACCCTACCATGCGGTATATGCAGTCAGTGTATAGATCTGAAAAAAAAAAAAAAAAAAAACAAAAAATTGCTCATCTACCCCCTATCTTTTTCGGTGTCAGTTTTTATCATCATCATTTTTATAGATAAAATTATTTTTTTATTGATAAAAAATTTTAAAAATTTTTGATCAAATATAAAAATGTTCAAATTCAGATGCTACTTAAATTTTTTTAAAAAAATTATAATAAATTAATTTACATATTTTCAAATTTTACATCAATTCATTATTACAAAATCGAATTTTTTTCAACCAAAAAAAATGATAGGAATTAAAAATTATGCACATATTATAAAAAAATATTATTAAATTTTAATTTTAATTTTTATATACTTAATTTAAATTATTTTATTTTATTTTTATTAAAAATTTTAATTTTATAAAAATTTTTTTATTGAATTTCAAATCAACTGTTAAAATTTTATTAAATTATATTTTTATTTTTTTATTTAAAGACTTCAATGTGAAAAACCTCAAACTTAAATTATTGATTAAAAAATTAAATAAAATTAAATTTTTAAGTTTTATTTTTTTTTAATTTTTTTTTTTTTTTTTTTTTCTTTTGATTTTGCAATTTTGCATCATACATCTTATGGACAAATTTATTACGAGCCAATATAAATTATCATACATTAACCATCAGAGTACAAAAATGCTCTCACGATGCATCACCGAGGAGCTTTGTTAATTCAGAAATTGTTGTTGCACCGTAAACAGCAAAATGGTACCTACTTGCAAAGTCTGCAATTTGCCTCCCGCAAGAAGGGTGCCAGCGACGCAGCATCACAAAGGAAAAAGAGAGCATTTCACAATCAATAAATTGCTGCAGACAATACGATGGCCCCAGATTCATATGCACAAATATATGAATTGCACTCGGATACAGAATGGGCTTATGGAAGACGCAAGAGGGGGCCAAGAAACTGTAAATAATTCCTTTTAAATTCATTTTGATGGTCACCTTGGACCTGACAATTCATCTGCATTTAGGTTGTCTGTAGAGTCAATGATCCATTCGGACTTGCGGTGTGGGGCCATTTCCACATCCTGGCGTACCACCTCGACTTTCTGCCATTCCTCCCATTTCTCAGCAAGGCCATCGCCTTCGAGCATTCTCACCACTTCTGACATTTTTGGCCGGTCCATTGGGGAGCCCTGTGTGCAGAGCAGGGCAACCTGTATGAGTGACTCCACCTCAGCTTCTACATAATTGTTCTGTAGATCAGGGTCAACCAACATTTCCAGCCTTCTCTCTTTCAGGAGTCCTTTTACCTGCAATTAGAACATAAATTACACGAAAATTAAGTTGATCACCAACCGCACTTTCATAAAGATGAAGTATGATTAATGCTTATTTTCCCTTCTGGTCTTCCACAATATAAAACGTGAATGATGCATTAAGTTCTTTCAGATAGTTCTATCATGGAGGTGCGGAGTCCATCCTTAGCATCTATAGCTCCATGGCCTCACCTGAGCTCAACTTTAAGTCTACCATAGATCATCTACTTATTCATAAAGATATTTCTGCAAATCTCAGATCCCATGGATACTGGCCATGTATTTGGGAGAAATTTTAATGGTGGCAATCCAAAGTGAAAATATATGAACTGAGACACTTAAGCATTGATTTCACTTCTTACCTTTTACAATAAAAAAAAACAGGAGGCGGCTTCCTCCCTGCACTAGGCACCCGGTCAGTTAAAGGTCGGTTAAAATGTGATTCTTTTTTCCCCACAATACTCTGTTGTCGACCAGGCTAAAGGTCCGGGCATTGCTCTAAATCTCAAACAACAATTAAATGATAAATAGGTGACATAATATTTACCAGTATTCACTTGAGAATCAAACAAAACATGCTTTAAAATGTTTCTATATGAACTCCCAAATCTCAAAGGTCACATGCTAACGGTGTGGAAAAAATGTGGGTGAAATCAAAATTGATCACCAATTTGGAGTAGTTACCAATAATTCTCTAACTTTTATGTAAAACCTATTCTTTGAAGGAACTCATCCAAATCGATCACCAATCTCAATGCTCCACTTTATCAAAAAAAGAAAAAGAAAAAGAAAAAGAAAAAGAAAAAAGGAACTCATCCAAATAAATCCAGAAAAGAATTCAAGAAGCTACTATATAAGATGCAAGAACAGTGCTTACCCAGTCAAGTAACATCACATCATCATCGTTCGCAAGACGAGCAAGATCAAATGCCCTTTGCCCTGTAATGAGCTCGAGAAGCATGATTCCATAGCCAAAAACATCAGTCTTCTCTGAAGACTTTCCAGTGGATAGATACTCTGGAGCAATGTGCCCAATTGTTCCACGGACCGCAGTTGTTACATGTGTATCCTTGTAGTCCATAAGTTTGGCCAAGCCAAAGTCTCCTACAACTGCCTCATACTCTTCATCCAACAAAATATTTGCAGCTTTGACATCACGATGAATAATCTTTGGATCACAATGATCATGCAAATAAGACAGTCCTCTTGCAGACCCTATTGCAATTCTTCTTCGAGCTGCCCAAGAAAGTGGTGGCTCAGATGGAGGCCGCTCTGCAAATTACCAGTAGTAGACTTTTAGGACACTTCAGATGACTAAAAACAACAAATATGCTAAAAAAATAATTCCTGAATACAGATGTGTAGATGTGTATAGGTGCAAGTGTGCATTCGTGGGATGTATGGGACAGTGCTCTCATGATTATTGCTTTGTGAATGCATGTCTGTGCACAAATAAGTAGAAAATAGTTTCTCTAAAGCATTTAAATAAAAGTAAAATAAGGGGAAAAAAAGGAAGGCCAAGTGCACAAGGCTCCAGCCACTGTAGGGTTTATGGAGGGTCAGATACATGCAGCCTCACCCCATACAGTGATGACATTTCTATGTGAATCTATGACCTTTTGGTCACAATGAAGCAACCTTACCATTGTGCTAAGGTGCATCCTCTAAAAGTGAGAAAGGGAGAGTTCCTTAAATTCTCATTGCCCTCACCAGTAACTGAGACAAGGAATGGAGGGCAGGAAGTCCAAAAGGCACTCATGGCATAATAATAGGCAAGTAATATAAGGATAATAGAGTACCTCTCAAGCATGATGCAACACTTCCATTAGCCATGTAGGGATAGACAAGCAACCGCTCTGTGGGCGTCATGCAAAACCCACGAAGACGGAGCAAGTTTCTATGTACAGCCATACTAATCATCTCAACTTCTGTCTGAAACTGAAGTTCCCCCCCTGGTGTGCGCTCTTCTTTTAGTCTTTTTACTGCAACCAATGAACCATCTGCAAGTCGTCCTTTATAGACCTTTCCAAAGCCTCCTCTGCCAAGAATATTCTTATTGTTAAAACCATCAGTTGCAACTTGCAGTTCTCGCAAAGAAAACCTTTTAAGTTGGCCCAGATGAACCTCAGGGTCCTCCTCAGCTGTGCAAAAAAAAATATTTAAGAAAATTATATAATATTTTTTTGTATAATCTATTAACATCCATGATAGTACTAACCAGGTACATCAAAGAAATGTTCTTGTGGTTTACGACGACGCCACCATGCAAACCCAATTGCAGGTGCAGCAAACAGCAAAGCAGCACCTGCAGCAACTCCCCCAGCAATTGCACCAGTGCTAGAGGCACGATTTCCTATTGAAATGACAGAAGCAGATGAAAGGATAAGTCAACTCACAGTTTTCTATGATTTACCCAGTCCCATGTCAAAAATATGCATATCACAAAGCAGTGGAACGCATGAAACTCAAAGAGGCTTCCTTAGATGAATTAGGTCAAAAATTAAAGGAAAAGACCGTGGCGGTCCCAATAGTTCATGTTGAGAACTCAATACGTCATTGTAATAATCAAAATTAAAAGACTGCCAGTTCAAACCAAAACCAAATGCGAACTCCAACACTTTGGCCAAATCATAGGAGAGGTTTTGGTTACCATTGGCAGAGATACCTTACATCTTACTTTGGACGACTCCCAGCAAGATATCTTTATAAATGAAATAATTTTGTAGGTCAATTTCTGCTGAACAAGGCATTAGGATCATAATAAAGTGGATTACCGTCTTTTGCGGCATGACCATTAAAAACAAAACAAAAGTAAACCAGATCTTTCTTGCAAGAGTTTCACATCATTAACAGAATAATCAAAGTTTTACCTGGTGATGAGGCTGGTGTTGGATTATATGGAGGAGGTGGAGAAAATGGGGGAGAACCCGGACAAGGCTTTGTTGTACCCGGGCCACATAATAGAGGATTGTTATTAAAACTGCAAGATAAAGTCTCCATGGTAAGTATTAAAGTAATCCTGCTAAAGCCACAGAGAGTCCAATTAGTTGACAAGATTTATCAGCAAGAAACCTGATGGGGGTGAACAGTGAAAAAGAGCCAGTTGATGGAACCTCTCCAGATAGATTGTTGTTTGACAGATCCCTGCATGTTTATCATAATTGATTGTTCTTTCTAGTTCATATAATTAAGAAAGAACAATTTTGCAATAGACTATTGCACGATATAAAGGACAGTGACTTACAGAACTTGGAGGGTACTGATCTTGGTTAATGATTGAGGAATATGACCCGACAGATTATTGTTGTTAAGCCGGCTATCCTTCCAAAAAAATTCAAGAATCAAGATATTATGAATGTGGATGTTCAACACATATATTTAAAGAACAATAAATTAATAATTGGTCTGCAAACTCCACGACTATTTGTCATTTTATCATCAAGCTTATGATATTTCCTATTTTTGATTCATAAAAAGATGTCAGTTTAAAAGGAAAGTATAAATTTTAATAGAGAACAAACTTTTATACTACACACAGAAAGTAGTTTAAATTTATTTATGATTATAAACATAACAGTTATGCTTCCCCCAAACTACTTATTTTTTCCCCTCTTATCAGACACATTAATTATGAATATGAAGAGCCATCTCTTCTCTTAACACAACCTTCTCAAATCCATTGATACAACTTCAGGAAAAGCTGGCTTTAATTTTCTTCCTTCTTCATCTTATTTGCTTACCCACAGCTTAGTCATCCATCGTTTTAACTCCTATGCTACCTAAACCATCTGGATGTATTAGAAAAAAATTAATATTATGTGACCATTTTTTTAAAAATAAAAGGCCATTATTTAAATAACTTAGTGTTTGGACGTATCATAGTGTTTTAGAAAATCTCTAAATCCTGGACCTACAAATCTCTAATTTGAATAAAATGTTTTAAGGTCATAATTTTTTCCTCACTATCATCTTTCAACTTTATATTTGAACTTCCCCCTTTTAACCACCAAAACACCTACTATAGGATCATCTATTAGAATCTAAATAGAGCTAAATAATAGGATAATAACATGATTTTGAAATTTAAGATGTCAAAAAACAGTATAAAATATTGTTTCCCAGACAACAACTTCTTAGTTTAAAAATGCATTAACAGCAACATTCTTGCCTTTGTGGAGACCTATAAAGCATAAACATCCTCATGACTGCCCTACATTTTTTTACCATACAACATCAATTACCCTATTGCGGTGCCGTAAACATCTTACTCATGTCCCAAAGACATGGCAATCACATGTCACCTCACAGGCAACCCTAACCCACCCCCTCCCCCTCCCCCTCCCCACCAAAAGAAAGAAAAAAAAACAAAGGATATTTTTAGATTCTCGTTACAAAAAGCATGGCACATGAAACAGGACTGTCAATGAAGATGCAAAAACAGCTTATAACATCCAGCTACACTGCAAACTCACACAACAGAAGGTTTTTCTAATAAAAGCATCCCCATATAAATTGGTTGATACAAAATTGTTAAAATAAGAAATGGGTAACCAGATTTAAAGTTGAATGCTTCTAGACAAATAACCAAGGGGGAAAAAATGATTTGGAATTTACGCACCCATCCCAACATCAGGACCAATGCTTATGGGGCATACATCATTGCCCATATTTTGCAGCACTGATAGACCCTTTTATATCTACTTTTCTCAATCAGTGATAGGATTACTTGTAGGCTAATCCAAACAGAAGCTAAGCTCAAACAAGCAAATGGGAATGCACTTTGTCATCAATATCAATTTGGTATGGTAAGTTGTTACTTGCTAGTCTTATGAAAAACATCTGCACAAATTAAAGGGTAACATTCACCCAGACTAGGAAATTTACACTCATCAATAGTTCTCTATAATGAATTTCAAAACAAACAGACAAGATGATCAAATGATAAGGAACTAACTGAGCATTTAAACCCAACAATTTAATAAAGAAAAGCAGAAATAAACAATGATCATAGAACAGAAATATAAAGGACGGGATTCTTACAAGAAACGAAGTTTTGAAAGATCTCCCAGTGAGTCAGGTATTACCCCGGTGAAATTGTTTAAGTACAGATCCAAACTCACCAGCTCTGTCAGATTCCCCAGCTCACTAGGAATTGCTCCACTAATGTTATTGCTATAAAGTTCCCTGACAAGAAAAAAAATTGTATGCTCAATTCTTCACGCTAAAAATAATAAGACAAGAATATTTTCAAGAGATTGTGATGTTCTAACATAAATATTGACTACAAAATAAAGAATTATGGCTAAAATTGAGCTGAGAAATTTATGGCAAGTAATACAAATCTTAAATACAGGAAACCAAAGTTGGAGACAGAAAGACAACTGTATACATTGTATCATGTTACAAAAAAGATAAAGAATTATTATTAAAATTGAGCAGAGAAATTTATGGCAAGTAATAGAAATCTCATGATAAATACAGGAAAATCAAAGTTGGAGGACAGAAAGACAACTTTATACATTGTATCACGTGCATAACTTTCTAAATTCTGTAATCTTAAACTTGACAGTTGCACAGAGGTGTGAACTAGGTAGGACTTACTGGAACGCCTACTGAAGATAATGTATATTGGTGACATTCATGGGAATATATCTTTAGTTCCCAAAAATTTAATAATCTATAAAAATGAAAACTTCTCATGTAGTGAGCATAAGAAAGTGGCTTCAAACAATATGCCTAGCCATATTTATGATCCCCACCCATTTTGATCTTCTGCCATACCCTCATAATGAAATGTTCATTTCCATCTCATGTCAATACACTTTTTAAACATGTTTAGCTTAGAAGTGAGAACTGGAATATTATAGTGTTGATCCCATCCCAAAACACAATCTCACTCATTCTACCACTCCTTTTCTTGGTGCTACTTTGAGCTGATATTTTCCTACATACGTATCATTTCTGCTCCCAGTTTTTAGCATATTAGTTCCAAGGATGGACTCAATCTCCCACATATATCGATGAATTTATTCAATTATGTCTTCATGATTCTCAAGAGTGGGGACAAAGTTTCTTATTCTTACGTGGTTTTAGAAAATAATAGCAGGCTTACTAGGTTTACCTCGTTAAATCGTATGATTGGATGTTATAGAATTGATTAAAGATTTAATTTTATGGTCTAATATGTCTGTGAAATGATGCCAAAATTATGAGAACCATCAGAATTCACTTTTCCTATTTTGGGTTCCATGAATACTTTAAATGGATTCTTCAGTTTTCCTCTTGTTTTTCCAACTTTCTTCCTCTTCTCTACCTTTTGCTTGATGTTTCAAAGGTCAATGAACAATGGATATTTTACTGTTCTATTGTATCACATGCTCACATACATCGTTTCCAATTATACACCTCAAACTAATTAACTAGCCTTGAAAACTGGGAATAAGCATACATAATGTACAGAACACAACTTTTCATGGAAATATAAATTATTGAATGAAAAAACAGTAGAATTAAGTGTTCTAAAAATCAAGGAGATCCTAGTTTAACCCATTGAACTCATTTGTCCTATATTGTTACCAAGAATTCAAGATATGGTACAATAACAGCACAAAAATCATATTACTACAACATCATAATGTGTATCAGTTTTCACTTAGGGGAATGAAGTGGCGATATGACCAGCAAACTGCTTCCTAAGGAATAATGGCAGTGACTTAAAAATTCCATTAAGCATATCTTTGACCCATTTTACACAAAACAAGACTTGAATAATCACTTGGGTCAGTGGTCTGAAAGGACTATGGAGATTGCTAGTGCTATTTGATGAAATAAGAGATGCATACTTCAACCATGCTAGTAATTTGAGCAAGCCTTCCAGCTGAAACAAGATTGGAAATGCCCTGGTAACATGTCAGTCAGAAGGAAAACAACCTATGTTGACTCTTGACAATTGGAACTAGATCTGCAGCCCCACCTCTACTTTTCATTCTTTTTTTTTCCATTCGATAATATTATCCACATAAAAATAAACAAACAGGTAGCAGCATGCCAACCTTACCATCATTGTGTAGAATATACCGTCCATGGTTATTTTGAATTATGCAAGAATGAAAATGCAATCTTATTAAACTGCTTCATGGGTTATTCAACAATCCGTAAATCACCCAGAGATCCCCCAATACAATCCATAACTTACAGGTATTGCAGATTTTTTAATTGACCAAGCTGGGGGACCAATGTACCAGATAATGCTGCATTTCCAAGATCACTGGGGGAAAACATAGAAAACTATAATTACAACGAGCACTGAGCAAATCAAAAGACTGTCACACAGAGTTATAAGACATGCAATAGAGATTCATCCACTTACACTCTAATAACACTATTGTCATTGTTACATGTAACATGGAACCACGTGCATGGATTGACCAAAGTTGGATCCCAACTTTGCAGCACATTATTGGGATCATTGAGGTTGGTCCGTAAAATATGCAATGCATCACCTATTCAGGGCAAAAAACAATAATCATCAGGCACTGGTTAAAAATTGTTATGTATTAAAAGTAAAATATGCTGATGAAAAAGTAGAACCAAAAACAAGATCAGTAGTAAAAAAAATAAAAATAAAAATAACGATACATTATTTTAGTAGACAATCTGCTGCTGAAACTAACATATGTGATAATAATTAAGAAAAAAAATACCACATTTGAAGAATGACTCAACAATTGATAAATTGCAAGCCATAACTCTAACCAATATTGAGCCTCATCTCAACTATTTGGAGCAAGCTTCATGAAAACTTCTTTGCCTATCACTTCTGTAAGGACTGCATCTTGTCTCACTGCAGAATTTTCCATTTCCTTTTTTTCATCTCCACCCATGTAACTTTTGGTCTTCCCATATCTTTTCTGACCTTTCCACAAATCTGAGCACCTCTCTTCACCTCTAATAAACCAGTTATTCACCCTAGTGGTCCTAGTTTTACATCACACCGACTTTAACATTTTCATGTATACCATGCTCATCCAGCTTGACCAGACATCTGTTATAGAACATTCTGGACCGTACAAAATTTAATGCATTTTTATTATTTTACATAATATTTTCTTAAGCCACTAAAGGAATGAATCAATCACATAATAACCCAAAATAAATTGGCAACTTCGAGGCCTTTACTTCATGCCTGATCCTTTCTTCTATGGCTACACCAACTTCATATGGTCTCCAACACCCACCAAGTTCCTGAAAGCTAATGTCCAAATTGGATAACTTTCATTTAAAGTTATGTGATAACTAAGAGGTATAACAAATAGCATCTTTATCAATAAGAAGCATTTAAAGAGATCCGAGAATCTTATTCTATCATATTTCACCTCATGAGCTGGGAAAAAAAATGCAAAAAATCCAATAAATGTGCATATAGCACAAAATTACCATAACCAGTAGGAATTATCATTGACGAAACTCATTCAAGCAAAAAAAAAAAAAAAAAAAAAACCCTACAAAACAAAGTCTCCTTTAATTCTAATAGCACAATTTCCCTAATGAAGTCAATTACTAGCCTTAACGTGCACCAGGGTCTTGAGTTCCAATTTCCAACAGTTCAGTCAAAACACTTAACTTCCAGTGTCCTAGCTCACCAATTTTATGCCGGAGGAAAATTAGGACGGTAAAACACGAAGAAAAAGAAAATATAGAATTATCTGAAATATAGGCTTAGAAATTCATGGTGAGACCATAGCAACTGTAGCTAAATGGATCACATAACCACCTTTCTCACAGAATTCCACTCAATTCAAACCCTCTCACCTCCGTCAGCTCATAAAACCTCTCAAATAAAACAGAGACAGATCTAGATAATCTAATTACCAACATAACCTAAGCTACCAAACATGTCCAGATCCTTTTCCACTCACCATCGTTTCAACCAACCAAAGCATCGGTCACAGCAACAAGACAGCATAAGTCAAAAGATTTTGAACATACCTTCCATGTTGGCCAGAACCCTAGCGACGGGGTAGAACACCAGGATCAGACATAGAAACCAAAGCACAATCGCGTCCCGCTCCACGGTCGCCATTCTTCCACGCAAAACCCGCCGCTACTCCACCAGATGCATCCAAATCCCCGCTCCCAACAACCCCACCGCCTTCCGACCCTCAGCAGAACCCCCAATCTGCCACCATTTCCGCCCAGAATACCACCGATCCGATCCGAATCGGAGCTCGAATCTACCAACGCCTAACTGATTAAAGATTCGAAAGCGATCCGACGAAGATTCGAGCACCCTTTATCCTTCTCCTTCCCCTTTCTCTCTCTTCTTTCCCCTTTGTGCCCTTTTTTTTGTTCTTCCTTAAAGCGTAAACTATCAAGAATTTTCCTCTCTCTTCTCTGAGAAAAATCGCGGATATCTTTTTGTTGTCTTTCTGGTCAGCCTGAGCGAGGGCGTAGAGTGGGAAGGACCTGGCATGCGGAGGAGGAGAGCCTCCGCTGTTTCCTCTCGTACGCGAAACAGCCTTCACTGATTACGTGGAAGTTTGCACATGGTGACACGTCGGGAACCATGTGGACTAAACCAATGGAGAGTTGCCCCGTCAGCAATAAATGCTGTCCTCTCGTCAAACAAGAGACAGCCGAGAGACAGCCCGTGCGGGTATTTGCAGCTGCCCGGGAGGGGGCCTGCCCGCTGCCCAGGACTGGTCAAAACGCTTCCGTTCAACGGTAGCGGCTCAGCTGTCTCTTACCAAACAGGAAACAGCTATATGAGCCTGAAGTTGCCGGCACCCCAGTGCGGGTCCCGCAGTGAAGTAAGTCATCATATGATACGTAAGGTGTGTGGTGTGCGGGAGTAGATGGCGGAGAGGATCCTAATAGAACAAGGAGCCACGAGAGAAACGGACGGAACCGCGAAGTGCCTACGGTCAAGGACACAACGGGGCCCACCGTGCCACGTCGGATAGGTCAAGTCCCACCATGTCCCTTTTTTTCTCCCCTGTCCGGTAAGAAGGAAGTTATTTATTAAATTAACAAAGTGGTATCAATCAATCAAAAAACAATCGGGTATCAAAAGGTCCAATCACTATCGTAACTTGGTGGTCGTGACTTATAATGGTCTTTATGTCCTGGTCTTCGTTAAAATTCGGGTTAAGGCCCTCCACCCTTTTTTTAATCAAAACCGAAAAAAAAAAAAAAAAATGAGAAGTATCAATGGCTGTGCCCACATGATGCACACGTTAATGTGAACCATATGCATCTTGATGCATTTATGCAGTTATCACTGTACTGAATCATTAAATGGTAGAGAAATCATAGAACTGGTCCACCAGGTGCAAGTTTGGGTTTTGGTTTTGGGTTCTATGTACGGTTCGGCCTATCCACATGCACTATATATAACACACAAAAATAAAGCGTGAAGTCTAGAAGTAAAGTTCTTGCTCATTGTGCGATAGTTTGTTGGAGGTTTGTTCCCTTATGCAACAACTATTCGACAATAAAACCTGTGAGTTTGAAGCTCTCTTTTTTTAACATGAAAATTTGAAACCAAATTTTGATGCAATTATGGGACATGTAGAGAAAAATTTAGAAGAGGCCCCCGTTGCATGTCTAGTAGTTGCGCATCTACACTAGAGGAAAAATCAATGCATTATTGGGAGATGTGTTTTACAAATTACACGCCCTTCGTTATGGGCAATTTATTCTCTGAGATTTATCCCAATAGTTATAATTCGGGTTAGTTCTCAACTTATACATCACAAGGTATTTCTATATGCATGGGACGTTTTAATAAAAACAAAAGAACAAAAGGAAGGCCGATCAAGTCACATATTTTGTACAAATCGTTAGCACTGAGAAAGGCCCCTCTAGTTGAGCCAAAGTCTATCGAGAAAATATTTTTTTTGGCTTGTTAAGTACTCAAAGACATATAACAAATCGACCTTGTCAAGTCGACCACTCAACTCAGACCAGACCATCTCAATCTAACACAATTTAGTATTCATAAGAATGTCTCGACTTCGTTAGATAATGTTCTACATAGAGTAAACTACTCGACTCCGGGTTAGAAATCTAGGAGGCATTGTCCTTTGTGCTGGAGTCCGGCGCCACCACACCGTTCTGGTTGTCGGGTTGACACTGATGTCCAGAGATGGCCTATGATCAGCTATGATCCACCGCTTGTGGTCAAATGTCTGACCGGAATGTGATTCAGTAGTTGTAATCAAACACCGCTATGAATACAAGACCTCTGCGAAGCCTATATCTTCTACTTAAAGGCGGCAACTAGCCCAGACTGGACCTGGTTGTCTATTACAAGTCAACAACGGGCGGCAACTAGCCCAGACTGGACCTGGTTGTCTATTACAAGTCATTTGTTTTGCATCCTCAGTTAAACATACTCCAACATTACTTGGTGGGGAAATGCTACCGAGGTGATTAGAGAGGGCATCCAAGACTGGCATATCAGTTCGATTAGCTCACGGATGGAGTCAGAAAGCAAAAAAAAAAAAAAAAAAAAAAAAAAAATTGGATGCCTCACTCCAGTTCGATGGGAGAGTCAATCATTGTGGATGGTGTGCATGGAGCTGCACTATCCACGGTGCACAAAAAATTTTTTGATAGCGAGATGAGTAATATTCCATGGGCCACATGAAACACAGTCCCATCCAAAGTTGCAACCTGATATGATGTTAATAAGTGAAGCAAGCCATCTTACAGTTTCCTTGCAACAGAGTTTCAGAGTTTAAATGCTGATGTATAGCCTCAGAGATAACACGATGGTATGGTTATCATGCACGTAAAGTTACAGTGAGTTTGGATTCTCGGCTTCGCCTTTCGTTGGAACACTAAGAATTGCAGACGGTCAACCAGTCATCCACAAGCCAGAAAATCTTTCTTTTGAAACTTCTCCCTCTAGCCAAATTTGACTACAATTACGCTGAAAATCGCCTTTTTTTTTTTTTTTCTTTTTTTTTTTCCTCCATGCAATTACCGAACCATCTAACCAGAGGCGAGAAACTAAATCCAACGTGTCCGTTCTGGATCTGGGATCTGGAAAATAAATTTCCTTTTTTTAGCAAAAAGCAACCCATTGGACCGGGCAGAGCCGGTCGAGGGCGATTGTGATATGGGGGCCCCACGCGCATAAGAAGATGCCACGCGCGTGCGCCACGGTTGCTCGATCAGATCGTCGCTTTATGGAGGCATTCGATTTCTATAGCTCGCCATTACGGCCATTACTGAAACTACTTTGACAGTTGAGTCCACGAGCCTGCTTAGATGACATTTGAAGTAGGAGTTGCAAAAGGCCCATCGACTTTGATTCGCCGCACCCTATGAACGTAAAACAATAAACGATAACACGATCTTCTGACAAGTTGCGTCCGGACTCCGGACCAATTAACTGGTGCCGAAGTTTTACTTAGAAACGTGGAACATCTATGTAACACTAAAGAAGCCCCACACGGTATAAGAATAATACCAAAATCGTCGACCGTGGACCTTCTGGTCATGAAACCCAAATAAATGAAATACCTTGTCACTCCGTTGCAACAAATATGTAGTATTCGCTGAAGAAAGGATGGAACATGGCAATCTCTCTGATCACTGAATCCGAACATTGAAGCACCTATAACTACAAGATCAAATCCATCCGTAGCCACCTTCTAGTTAAGTGAACTAGAGAGATTTCACAACGCCGGTGGCAATTCTATTCCTCCTCTTTTCTTCTATTTTATTTTTTCATCACAAATAACAGATCCCTCCAGCATTTTCATTTCTCAGTAATTTCTAAGATTTTCAGATGCCCCAATTACAAATTCTCTGCTTGTTGTTGGACACCAAAAAAAAAAAGGGTTCCTGCTTTTATAATCCTTTATTGTTGTTGTGATATTACAATGAGAAATTATCAATATATGTGACCTCGGAATGTTCGTCTACTTATTTCAGTTGATGTACACAGTTATAGTAGGAATCTTATATGATTATAATTTGAGAAATTTCAGTGCAGAAACTGACAAAAGGTCTTTAAACTTTTCCAAGACTTTCCTACGCCAATAAAAACTCAAGAATGGAATATGTTGTGAGAGTGATGGTGATGCCCGAGTACCCCACGACCATCAGGAACACAACTCCACACCCCGGGTGAACAATGAAAAGCCCAGAGGGTAAATCAAGTATTCAAGCACCAAACACACTTTCAGGTAGGATAGAAATAAGAAGCTCGGATTTCACCCAAAACCAACATCCCCATCCAGCAAATCTGCCAACATTTCATACCAAGATGAGGAATAACTCTGCCTAGATTTACCATCAAAATATCACTGGTAATTATCCATCTATGATATGAAGACCGATAAACAAAATTGGCATTGACGTCACAAATTGAACCACTGGTAAAGGCCAAACAAGATCTCCAACACGAAATAATATCAAAATCAAGACCCAGCACCAATTTCTCCCAAGGGCCATCCAATAAGGATCATAATCCTCCAAAAATCCAGGCTAGTAATGTCTGAATATGCAACGAGGACCGCCACTGGCCCTAAGTTTGTGAAGAATTCTTTTGTTGGGGATAAACCCATTTCCGCCGAAGTCCGGCTAAATATTCAGTCTCAGAATAATTTTAGATGAGCTTTTGTGCTTTATTATACATGGTGGACCCCCAATGGTCAAAGCAGCCGAACTCATCTCCAAACGATCGGCCCTCCTATGGTCAAACTTCATTCAGACAAATTTGAACAGTGGAAGCAATTACATAGGCAGCAAATGACCTGACCAGACCGGCTTGGAAACTGACCAGGCTTCTTCAACGAACTCCTTCCGAACTTCTCCAGCAGTCGAACTCCTTTCGGATTTTTTCAGTAGCCGGACTTCTCCTGCAGTTGAACTCCTTTCGGACTTTTCCAGCGAACTCCTTCCGAACTTCTCTAGCAGTCGAACTCCTTTCGGATTTCTCCTTCAATCGGACTTCTTCAACAGTCGAACTGCTTCCGGACTTCTCCAGCAGACGAACACCTTCCGGACTTCTCCAGCAGATGAACTCCTTTGGAGTTCTCCTCATGTCGAACTTCTTTCGAATTCCTCCTTCCGGCTGTCCGAAGAGACCTCGAAATTGACTCCCGATATGGCAAATCACAACCTGCACACAACTGATTTCGAGAGACCCCAAGCTCTTCTGGAACAACATCAACGAGGGATGCTTCGTCGCCTACAGTCGTCCCATCCGAACTCTAGTTGTTAGATCCAACAAGCTAACACATAACGACAATAGACACTACCCTCCATAACAAACTCCACGTGGCCCCGAACGGCCCACTATCAGGTGGTTACGACTGTCACTATCAGTTTGTTATAAGCTCCGCCTATATAAGAGATCCTCTAGATACGCTTTCTTCTCTAAGCTCTCATCTTCTACTTAAAACTCTGCTCTAAATCTCTCTGAGCACTCCATTTCTATTGACCGAAAGAGCTGACTTGATCGTCGGAGGATTTTGCTAGAGCCACCACCTCCGACTACGGATGAGACTTATTTTACAGGTCATCGATGGCGACCTCATCTTCTCCGACTCCAGCTTCAAATCCGGCGTCAACTAGATTTCGCACCAATAGAATTGACGCTAGAGGAAGAGCCACGGTTCTCTTATTCTAAAAGGAATGTTCAGCAGAGATCTTTTTCCTTCTCCCCCAGAGTTCTTCCATCCTGACTGATCTCATGAGAATGCCACTCCGGAAGGCCTCAATCCGACGGTCAACCGCCTCCGCGGTCAGATCTCATCTAGATCTGCCCACCCCTACTTCTCTGGCACCCCAAGCTCCTCCATCGATGGCAATGGTGGATACAGAGTAATTTAACATGCTGGTCCAATAGATGAGGGGCCTCACTGAAGCAGTGCAGATCATGCGGCAGTAGTAGCCTTCGGCACCAGTTCAGTCGGAGCAGGCTTCACCTGAACCCTATGACCCAATCTGGGGGTGGCCGACTTGGGTGAGTCGACCTGTAACTTTCAGAAAGGGAAAGCAGAGGACGGAGAGTCCCTGCTCCGATCATGATTCGACCCCCGGAGGGACTTTGCCCCCATTCTGTCATAAGATCTTAGAGATCCATGACCATGAGGATCTTCTTGATCAGAAGCTCTAGAAAATGAACCGACGGATTGATAAGCTCTGCTACATCTCCATCGATCATCCTGATGACATCTGCTCGGACTCACTCTTCTTCCAAAGAATCATGCAAGAGGTGATCTCACCGAACTTCAAGCTCTCCTAATTCGAGAGCTACGACGAGACTACCGATCTAGTTGACCACCTGGAGGCCTTTCGGATGATAATGCTGCTCCATGACGTATCGGACGCCATTCTATGTCGAGCTTTCTCCTCTACTCTGAAAGAGACGGCAAGAAATTGGTACTTGATCCTTAAATCGGATACCATCTTCTTCTTTGATCAAATAAGCCATCAGTTAGTGGCTCATTTTGTTAGCAGCCGGTGCCCCCGCCAAGATTCGAACTCCCTCATCAGCATCCAGCAGAAAGAAGAGTCCATTCGAGCTTATGTGACCCGTTTCAACACTGCTATGCTAGAGGTCCAAAATTTGGACCAGTCTGTTGCTTTGGCCGCACTGAAGGATGACCTCCAAAAGAATGATCTGTTATTTTTTCTAGAGAAGAAGTACCTCAGAAATTTTATTAATATGCTCGCTCAGGCTGAAGGTTATGCCCGAACAGAAGAGGCCTTTAAGGTGAAAGATAATGAAGCCGCTGGAGAGCGGCGAGCGGATGAATCAAGTATGCCTGCAGCTGAAGAAAAATTGAATGAAGCTCGGCCACGCTCCCGAACTCCTCTCGAGCACAAGCAAGCCCGAACTCCTCAGGCTTGGAGACAAAGAAGTCCTGATAGAAGGATACGACAGAGTTCTCTCCTCCGAAGGTTCTACAACTATGCTCCCCTCAATGCTCCAAAAATTCAAATTCTGATGGAGATCAAGAAGCAACTGCCAAGATCGAAAAAGATGCGCTCTCACCCTGGTAGGCGCAATCCCAAAAAGTAATGTCTTTACCATCGTGATCATGGTCACGATATTGAAGAATACATCCAGCTTCAAGACGAAATCGAGGAGCTCATCAAGCGAGACCGATCTGACCGATTTCTACAATGTCGGTCCGAAAAAAGTGGGGACCGACCAAGGTTGCCCCCGCCACCAAAATCATAAAGGAGCAGTAGGAAGATCGGCCATCCCTCGACATCATCAATACCATTTTCGGAGGACTTCGGTAGGAGGCCTGCAGATCGATGGAGCAGGCGAAAAAGTGAAGGACTAAAGAATCCATCACTTTCATTGATGAGGATACCCAAGGAGTTCAATTTCTGCATAATGATGCGGTTGTAATTTCTTTAAACATTACTGATTATGATGTACGCCGCATTCTGATAGATAATGGAAGCTCTACCGACGTCTTATTTTATGATATTTTCTCTAAAATATCTATATCTAATAACTATCTAAGACCTATTTGAAAGAAAAAATCCTGATTTTTTGGATCAGGTTCGTTCAGATCTGATCGGATCAAGAGAGATACTTCAAAATTTCTCTCATGTATCCAAATCAGATCTGAGATATTTCAGATTTGATTTTATAGATCTAATAAATAAAATAAAAATAAATTAAATCTAATTTAATTTATACCTTGATGTTGGATAATCTGATTACCCTTTGATGATCATATTGATTGTCTGAGATTTTGGATCTAACCACGCAAGCGTCTGACCTCTACCGGTATCCACTCGAACTGGATCTGAAGATCTTCTCCTTTTTTATCACTTCTCTAAAAATCAGATCCAGATCTGATTTGAAAGATCTTCAAAATTTCTTCTGAAAATTAGTAGTCGCCTCTGCAGCAGTGCTGCCTTCTTCCTTTCTCATCAGCATTTTCTTGCCTAGATCGCACCAAACTGAAGCCCAACTTCTCTTGAGCATGGAGAGGAGAGAGAGGATCAGAAGATGGCATGGAGGAGGGAGAGGGGCAGTCTTGGGGCGTGGCTAAGAGAAAAAACTATAAAAGTTGGACGCAGATAGGATTTATATAGATCCTGCTGCGCCATGCAGTGCCACATCATCCTGACCAATCACGTTGCTTCGTGCAATCGGATCTAAATCTAATTGGTGGGATGACATCATCTGATCCAATCAGATGAGAGCCTCTCTAATTCATCCTTAGATGGCACCTAAAACTGGTCAAAGTCTATAGTTATGGGCTACCTAAGTAGAAACCAAGAAGCAACCTGAAATTCCATCCGTATGAAACTCCAATCGTCCCTATCCATGGGCACACGCCTTCCTAGGCGTGCGCCCATTTTTTTCCAAAATCTAGCAAGGGGACAAGCCCCTATCTGCTCTTCAATTGATGCATGACACAGAGGCAGATATCCAAGGATCAAAGGTCAATGTTTGATCAAAGTCAAAGGACAAGAAGTAGCAAGTGATGGAAAATGACAGATGTTATCTCAAATTTATCTTATAAATTAAGACAACCCTTTTCTGACCTGGATAAGCTCCAGTCAGACCAAGTAAATGTACTTGAGTAAGCACAAACTCATTTGGCTCAGTTGAGATAACTTTTAATGATAATAGAATGAGAACGTTAGGCTCAATCGTGTGCTAGTATGATTTTCTTGAACCTAATTGAATCTAATTCAAATCAATTGAACTGGATTAGTCCAATTGATGATATCCAGATCCAAACTCTTATTTGTGTGATCCAGTTAGGTTCAGTTCTGTATGGTAATGGGATATGTCGCGATCTCTATCATCGACATCATCGAAACTTCTTTCGATGGATCAAAACTCTTCTGATTCAGACAACTAGAATGATCGATCATCTAAATCATTCTAATTGCTCCCAAAATCCACCAGTGACACCTAGCAGTATATGGTGGCAACCCATCAGAACTGAAAACGAACCTCTTCGGTGCAGCTACCTTGTGTGATTAAGTTCTTCTATCTTGAGCCTTCGATCAGATTAGGGATTAAGGTGAACTCGTCAAACCCTAGTTTCTGTCATATGATGTAATCATTCGATTCAAGTCCTGATGTGAAAATCTAAATAGAAACTCTTTCTATTATTTCACTCTGCCATGGCCATGGGCTTATGGACTTGATTCTCATGATCATCATAGGGCTGCTCCTCTACCACCGAGGTAGATAGATTCCATCTTGATGCAATCCAGTTCCTACAATGAACATGCTATAGCCAACATACACCTCAGGATTCCAAATGGCTAGGAGATCGAGTAATGGTGTAGTCAAACTATAACACCCTCAAGGTGAACTATCGATGCACCTCAGGTCAAAGAATCAGACACACCACTGCAGCATCGAGTCAGTCATTGACGAGAAGGTAGACTTTCTAATGACTACTCGAGGTGGTCACGCTCAGTGCCCTCATTCTCTAACGAGTACCTATACTCTCGCTCCGATGTTTCCACACCATAGACTCAAGACTCATCTACTATAAAGAAGCGATTGTACACCAACCTTTTGGATCAATCACCATCCTCGTGATGATCCTATGGTCGGAAGCATTTTGAGTTAATAATGAAAATTTTTGTCTTAAATTTTCAACTCTTGAAAATAAGAATTATCATTACCATTAACTCAAGGAATGTATCACAGACACTAAATACATATTTATGATAGAAAATAATTCATTTTATTATTTATAGTCAAAATTATAATATTTTTCTAGAAGTATATTATAAGTGTCAGCCAATTCTGACTTCTAGAGCACACATGTCTAACAAACTCTCACTTGACCTAAAGCCAATTGGCTACAAATCTAAGTCCCATCTTCTCAAGGTGGGCTTCGATCTTCTTCTGGGTCCAATGACTTTGTAAGCAGATCCACCACCATATTATCTGCGGGTCGACTCTCTTGACCTCGACGTATCCCTTCTCAAGGTAATCGCGGATGAGGTGGTATCGCCATTCGATGTGCTTGAATTTCTGGTGAGATCTCAGCTCCTTAGCAAGGGCTATGGCACCATTATTATCGCAGTACAAAGGAATAGCATCTGATGGCATCACTCCGATCTCTGCGGCAAACTTTTTATACTAGAATGCCTCCTTTGCAGCTTCTGACGTAGCGATGTATTCTGCTTCCATGGTGGAATCTGCTATTACTGTCTGCTTAAAATTTTTTCAACTGATAGCTCCACCATTGCATACAAACAAACTCACAGATGTCGACTTTCGATCATCTACATCGGACATAAAATTCGAGTCTGTATACCCCTGGACTTGGAGTTCTCCATTACCAAAGATCAACAACATATCCTTAGTTCTTCTTAAGTACTTAAGGATACATTTTTAAAGAAGTCCAGTGTACTTCACCTGGATTCGACTGATATCTGCTCGTGACACTCACAGCATGGGCTATATCAGATCGTGTACATAACATGGCATATATGAGGCTCCATATTGCTGAAGCATAAGGGATCTTGCTCATGCGCTCTATTTCCTCAGATGTGCTAGGGCACATCTTCTTGGAAAGATGAATGCCATGTCTGAAGGGTACCAAACTCCTTTTAGAGTTTTCCATGCTAAACCTCTTTAGCACTTCCTCTATGTACATCTTCTGTGAAAGTCCTAGTATCCTATTCAGTCTATTTCTATAGACCTTAATTTCTAAAATAAAGGATGCATCTCCTAGGTCTTTCATGGAGAATTCTTTAGATAACCATATTTTAACTGTGGTCAACATGAGAATATCATTCCTAATAAGAAGGATGTCATCCACGTACAATATGAGAAAGATAACAGCGCTTCTACTGACCTTTTTGAAGACACATGGCTTCTCTTCATTTTTTATGAAACCAAACAATTTAATCACATCATTAAAATGAGTATTCCCCCTCCGAGATGCTTGCTTAAGTCCATATATGAACCTTTGCAGCTTGCATACCTTGTAATCATCATCACTGGATGTGAAACCTAGCGGCTGTTTCATACAAATATCTTCCTTAAGATATTCATTTAAGAATGCTATTTTCACGTCTATTTGCTATATTTCATAATCGAAATAGGCTGTAATAGCAAGCAATGTGCGGATGGATTTAAGCATAGCTACTGACGAAAATGTATCTTGATAGTCAATGCCTTCGTGTTGACTATAACCTTTTGCTACTAATCTAGCTTTGAATGTCTCCACATTTTCATCTGCACCAATCTTTCTCTTATAGATCCATTTACATCCAATAGGTACTATACCTTCTGGTGGATCTACCAAGGTCCAGACTTGATTTGAGTGCATCGAGTCAATTCCTGACTTCATTGTCTCTAACCATTTTTCGGAGTCGATATTCAATATCACCTCGTTATAGATTTTAGGATCATCACCATGACCCTATTACCTACGAGGAATATTTTCTCTACTTTCTCTGAAATAGTACCTAAGTACCTCTCAGAGAGATGGAAAACTCTTTCCGATCTACGAGGTGGAGGAGGTAATGATTAGATTGGCTTAACCCGATTTGGTTCCATTTAGTCCTTAACTCATTGCTCTTGTGAGACTTTCTCTTCGAATTTGATCTACTTTCCAATGCCGTTATCTTGAATAAACTATTTTTCAAGAAAGATGGCATGTCGACTCACAATCACATTATGATCTTCTGAAATATAGAAATAATATCCTAATGACTTTTTAGGATATCCTATAAATCAAGCTCTAAAAGACCTAAAGTCTAACTTGTCTGCTTGTTGTCTTTTGACATGAGCCGAACAACCCCAAATTCTAAGATGACTCAGACTTGATTTCTTACCATACCATATCTCATATGGTGTGATAGGAACGATTTTAGAAGAAATCCTATTCAGTAAGTATATTGCAGTTAACAAACAGTATCCTCAAAAAAAATCAGGAAGATCTGTGAAGCTCATCATAGATTGGACCATATCTAATAGAGTTCGATTCCTCCGTTCTGAAATTCCGTTGAGTCGAGGTATTTCAGGTGGAGTCCATTAAGAGACTATTCCATTTTTCTTGAGATAGTCCAGAAATTTTTGACTAAGGTATTCACCTCCTCGATCTGATCGAAGAACCTTGATGGATTTTTCAGTTTGCCTTTCTACTTCATGTCTGAATTTCTTGAACTTTTCAAAAATTTCAGACTTGTGTCTCATAAGATACACATACCTATACCTAGATAAATCATCGATAAAGATTATGAAATAGACAAAGTTGCCTCTATCCGACACATCAAATGGGCCGCACACATCAGTATATACTAAGGCAAGAAGATCCGTGGCTCTTTCCCCATGTCCTATAAAAGAGAGCTTAGTCATTTTGCTATGAAGACAAGATTCACAAATTGGATATGACTCGGAAGTCAACGGACTCAATAGCCCAATTTTCTCTAATTTGTTAACCCTATCTTCTGCTATATGACCTAGTCTTAGGTGCCATAGATACCTATCGTTTGGACTATCCTTAGATCATTTCATGGTATTTACATTTTGCTTGATACTAAAAATAGATATATCAATATATAACTGATAAAGACCGTTAATAAGAAAACTACTTGCAATTTTATTTCTTTCATAAAGAATGTTACAATGATCCTTAAGAAAACTAATTACATAGCCTTCTAATGCAAGGCAAGAAATAGAAATCAAATTCCTGCTTGTTGCAGGCACATAATAACAGTCTTTTAACACTAAGTCTAAATCAGATGGTAGTCGAAAAGGATATGTTTCCACCGCCACGGCAGCAACTCTTGCTCTATTTCTGATGCACAGGATCATCTCATCATCCCTCTGTTAGATATATGTGCCCTAGAAGTCAGAATTGGCTGACACTTGTAATACACCTCTAGGGGCAAAATTATAATTTTAACTATAATCAATAAAATAAGTTATTTTCTATCACATACGTGTATTTAGTGTCTATGATACATCCTTTGAGTTAATGATAATGATAATTCATATTTTCAAGAGTTGAAAATTTAAAACATGAATAATCATTATTAACTCATAAAATGCTCCCGACCATAGGATCATCATGAGGATGGTGATTGATCCAAAAGGTTGGTGTACAATCACTTCTCTTTAGTAGATGAGTCTTGAGTCTATGGTATAGAGACACCAGAGCGAGAGTACAGATACTCGTTAGAGAATGAGGGCACTGAGCGTGACCATCTCGAGAGTCATTAAGAAAGTCTACCTTCTCATCAATGACTGACTCGATGCTGTAGTGGTGTGTCTGATTCTTTAAGCTTGAGGCGCATCGACAGTTCACCTTGAGGGTGTTATAGTTTGACTACACCATAACTCGATCTCCAGCCATTCGAAATCCTGAGGTGTATGTTGGCTATAGCATGTTCATTGTAGAAATTAGATTGCATCAAGATGGAATCTATCTACCTCGATGGTAGAGGAATAGCTCTATGATGATCATGAGAATCAAGTCCAGAAGCCTATGGTCATGGCAGAGTGAAATAATAGAAAGAAAGTTTTTATTTAGATTTTCACATCGGACTTGAATCGAATGATTACATTATATGATAGAAACTAGGGTTTGATGAGTTCACCTTAACCCTAATCTGATCGGAGCTCAAGATAGAAGAACTTAATCACACAGGTAGCTGCACCAAGAGGTTCACATTCAGCTCTGATGGATTGCCACCATATACTGCTAGGTGTCACTAGTAGATTTTGGAAGCAATTAGAATGATTTAGATGATCAATCATTCTAGCTGTTCGAATCAAAAGAGTTCTGATCCATCGAAAAGAATTTCGATGATGTCGATGATAGAGATCACGACATATCCCATTACCATACAGAACTGAACCTAACTGGGTCACACAAATAAGAATTTGAATCTGATGATCATCAATTGAACTAATCTAGTTTAATTGATCTGAATGAGATTTAATTAGGTTCAAGAAAATCGTGCTAACACTCGATTGAACCTAACGTTCTTCTTTTACTATCATAAATAGTTATCCTGACTGAGCCAAAGAAGTTTGTGCTCAATCAGAGGCCTTCGCTTGGTCTGACTGGAGCCTATCCAGATCAGAAAAGAGTTGTCTTATTTTGTAAGACAATACCTGCCATTTTTATCACCTGCCATTTCTCGTCCTTTGACTTAGATCAAAAGTTGACCTTTGACTGGTCAAATATTGACCATTGACACTTTGACTTCTGTCCACGTGTCATGCACCTATTGGAGAGCTGGTGGGGGCTTGTCCCCCTGTCAGAAGCTGGCAAGGAGGAAGGCACACGCCAAGGGTGGCGTGCGCCCAAGCAGGAGGCGCCTAGGAGTACCTATTGGATAGAAACTCCATCTCATTTTTGGATTCCAAATAGACTCCTCCTAAGAACCAACTTTAACTGGTCTTAGGCGCCATCTAAGGATGAATCCAAGGGATTCTATTCACACCAATCATATTTAGATCTGATTTTCACAAAGAGTTATGATTAGTTGAGAAGAAGAGGAGTTAGATCACGCATAGTCTATAAATAAGACCCTACGCCCAACTCAAAAATACATGAGAAAAATTTTCACACTCAAGGGCTGCCTCCCTCCTCCTCCATGCTAAGTTCATATTCTCCCTCTCCTCTCCACGCCTAAAGTAGTTTGAGATTTCAGTTGGTGCGATCCAGACGAGAGAAAGGCGACAGAAAGCTTGAAGACTGCGCTGCTGCAAAGGACAACTGCTGATCTTCGAAAGGTGTTTTGAAGATCCTCCAAATCAGATTCAGATCTAATTTTTGGAGACGTGATAGAGAAGAAGAGGATCTCCACATCTAGTCCAAGTAAATATCGATAGAGACCAAGCACTTGCGTGGCTAGATCCAGAACCTTCCGCTGCTTACAGGATCATCAACGGATAATAGGATTATCCTACATCAAGGTAAATTAAATATAATTTAATTTATTTATATTTTATTTTAATTATTAAAATAATAAAAATTAGATCTGAAATATCTCAGATCTGATTTGGATCAAAATTTTTTTTTTTTGAAATATATCTCTTGATCCGATCAGATCTGAACGAACCTGATCCGAAAAAATCAGAATTTTCCTTCAACTGGTATCAGAGCCAAGGTTCTAAAGTATTTAGATCTAATTTTAAATTTATTTTAATTAAAAAATAAGTGATTTCAGATGTCACATGAGATGTGATCAGATCTGAAATCAGAAAAATTAAAATTAAATGATTTGGATCTAAGATTAGAAAATATGCATAACTAGTTCTAAAATAGAATAGTTCTATAGAATAGTCTTGCATGTTTATAATTTAATTTAATTAAATCATATTTTAGATCTATTTATTTATTATTTTTTGATATTATAATTATTATAATAATATCTAAAAAATAGTAAATAAAAATTATTTAATTTTAACATCATATGAGATATGATTGATGCATGTCTAGACTAGTTGTAGAATAGTTCTACATAGTTGTCTAGATTAGAGTTTATTTTGATAAGATCAATTTAAATCTAATTTTTCATATTATTATGAGATAATTTAGATATGAAAACATGCATGATTCGATACATGAGATGTATGCAAAATATGCCATGATTAGATCTAATTTGTATATGAGATATATGATATAGATCTAAAACTATTTTGTAGTATTACACGTTCATGATTAAGGCATTCCTCTTAGCCGTCCGATCATAAGAACGAAGAAAGATTTAAAGGCCCTCTCCTCCCATCCGATAGAATATTTTTATGATGTGTAGGGGTGCTGCGCGTTCGTCCTTAATTAGAAATCCAAAACTTACTTTCTGCAAAACCCTAAATCCTGAAATCCTAAGATTTATTGTGCATATTTTATTTATGAACCCTACTTAATTAAAAAAATGAAGATTATGGAATATTAATTAGGTCTAAAATTGAGAATTTCATATCTAAGACATATTCATAATATTGGGTTCGGGCTTGGGTAGCTCAATTAGGTCTAAGCGGTTGATCAAACCGAATCAAGAGTTGGTTAGATGGGATCAACAATGCTTAAATTGACCAGTCTAATAGGATTAAGTCTGGGTCAAGATCGAGTCACGATCAAGCAAGACCTAATTAGGCTCAGAGGTTAGATTCTAGATTATGGGCTAACCCAATTGATTCTGGCTCAACAATTTGGTGTCTAAGGTAAGTTTGGCACATACGACCGACTGATTTTTAATTGAGAGCTACTCGATCTGAATGCATTCTTGTACGAGTTATAGTAGTATATCCCTTCCATCGATCTCACTTATCCTAGCCATATCTGACTAGTTTCTGATTTGAGGTGGTCAATAATTTGAGCTAACCCATCATGCCACTTATAGTCATAATTGTTATGACCATGACAAGTCTAGTTTAATGAGACTTGAATCAATTCTTCTTAAGAAAAGATTAAGTCTGAGATCTTCCACCATTGTAGATGTGCGGACCCTTCCTAGGGTTAATTGTTCTCGGCTGGATACAGTGACTCAGTTGCACCGAAAAGACGCAACCATGTCTATTAAGCATTGGATGCTATGGGCTGGAGGATGAGTTGGGCTCAATATTTTGGATACGGTGAGAGATTTAATTAAAAATCCAGTCTATACAAATGGTGGGTCTAATTTAACTAAGGAGTGGATCAATATTCCGGATACGGTGAGATTCATGAATTAGAGATCAAGTTTGGATGCACCATGATTAGAGAATCATTGAACAAGAGTTGTTCACTCATTAGCTAACCCATCACCAATAACTGTTAGATGAGGTGATGAGTCAGCTGGTAAGACCGCACCACTCCCCCTCATTAAATTAGTAGAGATTTTCGCAATCTCTACAGAGGGAGTATAGGAGATCCGAAAAAAATAGTGGAAGCTAATTTGTTTAAAAATAAAATTTTTAAATAAATTGATCAAGTCATAATTACAGTATTTAACTAGAATCTTTGACTCTCTACAGAAAAATGTCTGCATCCAACCCATTAGCACGTATCCTAGATACACATAGACTGATCGAATCCAATTATAAAGATTGATTCAGAAACTACAAAATCATTTTGGATTCCGAGAAGTTAACCCATGTATTGGATCAGGACCCTCCCACCTTACCAGTCCGTCCATCCGCTGAACATAGAGCATCTTTGAAAAAATGGATAGACGAAGATAATAAGGCCAGATATTACATGTTGGGCTCGATGTCTGATGAGCTCTAGTGCCAACATGAAGATATCAGGACTGCTCGCCAAATGTTGGCTCACCTGTAAGAGATATTTGGTGAAAAGAGTCGCGCAGCCAAGTATCAAATCATGAAATGACTTTTTCAGGCTAAGATGCGTGATGGGCAATCAGTCCAAGATCACTGTCTGATAATGATCAAGAACTTGAAAGAGCTTGAGAAGCTCAGTGTGAAGTTAAACTTGGATCTGCAGAATGATGTTATTCTGCAATCCTTGACTGATGCATATGGGCAATTCATCATGAATTACTACATACATAAACTTCAAAATTCCTTGGCCGAATTAATGAACTTGCTGGTTACCGCTGAGCTTTCTATGAAAGATTCTAAAGGCTCAATTCTTGCTATGGAATGGACTTCTTCCAAAAGAAAGTCTTCTGGAAAGAAAAAGAAGTCTGCGAAAAAGCAGAAGATGGAAGGAGAAAAGAAGAAGGCAAAGCCGAAGAAGAAGATCGATGTCAAAGAAAAGTGTTTCCATTGCAACAGCGATGGCTACTAGAAGCGGAACTGTCCTACTTACCTGGCCATCCTGAAGAATAAGAAGGAAGATCCTTCTGGAGGTATGCTCATTATTGAGTCTAACCTTACGATTTCTTCTGCATCCAATTGGGTGCTTGACTCTAGTTCTAGTGCTCATCTGTGCACTTCCATGCAGGATCTTAAGGATAGCAGAAGGCTAAGAGATGGAGACATGATCCTACGTGTCGAAAATGGAGCAAGAGTTGCTACAGTGGTGGTAAAAAATTAGGATTTTCCTTCACCCTCAGCCTCCTGCTATCCTCAAGATCCTGCATAGAAGTGCACCAATGAGCACTAGAACCAAAGTCAAGCACCCTACTGGATGCAGAAGAAATCGTAAGTTAAACTCAATAACGAGCATACCTCCAGAAGTACCTACCTCCTTATTCTTCAGGATGGCCAGGTAAGTAGGACAGTTCCGCTTCTAATAACCATTGTTGTTGCAATGAAAATATTTTTCTTTGTCAGCGACCTTCTTTTTCAGCTCTATCTTTTCTTCTTTTCTCCTTCCACCTACTTTTTCACAGACTGCTTCTTTCCAAAAGACTTTCTCTTAGAAGAAGTCCGTTCCATAGCAAGCACTGAGCCTTTAGAACCTTTCATGAAAAGCTCGGCGGTAACCAGTATATTCATAAGTTCGGCCAAGAAATTTTGAAGTTTATGCATATGGTAGTTAATAATGAACTGCCCATACGCATCAGTCAAAGATTGCAGAATTATGTCATTCTGCAGATCCAAGTCTAACTTCACTCCGAGCTTCTCAAGCTCTTCCAAATCCTTGATCATCATCAGACAATGATCTTGGACTGACTGCCCATCACGCATCTTAGCCTTGAATAGTCATTTAGTGACTTGATACTTGGCTGCGCGACTCTATTCACCAAACATCTCTTGTAGATTAGCCAACATTTGGTGAGCAATCCTGATATTTTCATGTTAGCGCTAAAGTTCATCAGACATCGAGCCCAACATATAATATCTGGCCTTGTTATCTTTGTCCGTCCACTTATCCAGAGACGCTCTCTGTTCAGCGGATGGACGAGCTGGTAAGATGGGAGGGTCCTGATCCAGTACATGAGTTAACTTTTCGAAATCTAAAATAATTTTAAAGTTTTGGAGCCAATCCTTGTAATTGGATCCGATCAGTCTATGGGTGTCCAGGATTCGTGCTAGTAGGTTGGATGCAGATATTTTTCTATAGAGAGTTAAAGTTTCTAGTTAGATTTTATAATTAAAATTTAATCAATTTATTTAAAAATTTTATTTTTAAATAAATTAGCTTCCACTATTTTTTCGGATTCCTACACTTCCTCTATAGAGATGCGAAAATCTCTACGATTAATGATTTCTAGTGGGTAGTGTGGTCCCACTAACTGACTCATCACCTCACCCAACAGTTATTGGTGATGGGTTAGCCAATGAGTGAACAACTCTTATTTAATGATTCTCCAATCATGATACACTCAAACTTGATCTCTAATTCATGAATCTCACCGTGCCCGGAATATTGATCCACTCCTTAGTTAAGTCAGACCCACCATTTGAATAGATTAAATTTTTAATTGAGTCTCTCACCGTATCCAAAATATTGATCCCAATTCATCCTCCATCCCGTAGCATCCAATGTCTAATAGATATGATTGCATCTTCCCGGTGCAACTGAACCATTATAACCAGTCAAGAACAATCAACCTCGAAAAGAGCCTGCACATTTACAGTGGTGGAAGACCTTAGACCTAATTTTTTCTTAGGAAGATTTGACCATTATGACTAACCTAGTGGCATGGTTTAGCTCGGATTATTGACCACCTCAGATCAGAACTAAGCTAACAAACATGGTCAAGTAAGTGAGACCGATGGAAGGGATATGCCATTAACTCGACAAGAACGCATTCGAGTCGAGTAGCTCTCAATTAAAAATCAGTCGATCGTATCTACCAAGCTTACCTTAGACACCAAATTATTGAGTCAGAACCAATCGGGTTAGCCTACAATTCAGACTCTAACCACTGAGCCAAATTAGGTCTTATCTTGATCGATCACTCACGTGACTTGATCTTAACCTAGACTTAATCCTATTAGGATGGTCAATTTAAGCACTGTTGATCCCATCTAACCAACTCTTGATTTGATTTGATCAACGGCTTAGACCTAATTGAGCTACCCAAGTCCGAATCCAATTTTATGAATATATCTTAGATCTGAAATTCTTAATTTTAGATCTAACATATATTTCATAATCTTAATTTTTAATTAAGTTTAGGATTCACAAACAAAACATGTAAATAAAATTTTAGGATTTCAAGATCCAAGATTTTGCAAAAAATAAGTTTTTGATTTATGATTAAGGACGAACATGCAGCACCCCTACACATCATAAGAACATCCCATCGAATGGGAGGGGAGGATATTTAAATCCTACTTTATTCTTATGATTGGACGGTCAAGAAAAATGCCTTAATCAGAAATATAAATCTACAAAACTAGTTAGATCTACATCATATATCTCATATATAAAAATTGATCTAACTTAATATATGTTTTGCATACATCTCATGTATCATATCATGCATGTTTTTCAGATCTAAATTATCTCATAATTATCTAAAAAATTAGATTTAAATTGGTCACATCAAAATAAATTTTAATCTAGATAATTATGTAGAACTATTCTACAACTAATCTAATCATGCATGCATCATATCTCATATGATCTAAAAATTAAATAATTTTATTTTCTATTTTTCAGATCTTATTATAACATTTATAATCATCAAAAAATAAAAAATAAATAGATCTAAAATCATAATTTAATCAAAATAAATCATGATTATGCAAGACTATGTATAGAACTATTCTATTTTACAACTAGTCATGCATATTGTAAAACTTAGATCTATATTATTTAATTTTAGTTTTTCTGATTTCAGATCTAATCACATCTCATGTGATATCTGAAATCACCTAATTTTTAGATCAAAAATAAATAAAAATTAGATCTAAATAATTTAGAAAACCTGGCTCTGATACCAATTGAAGGAAGAAATCATGATTTTTTGGATTAGATTCGTTCAGATCTGATCGGATCAAGAGAGATATTTCAAAATTTTCTCTCATGTATCCAGATCAGGTCTGAGATATTTTAGATCTAATTTTATAGATCTAATAAATAAATTAAATCTAATTTAATTTATATCTTGATGTTGGATAATCTGATTATCTTTTGATGATCTTGCTGATTGCCTGAGGTTCTACATCTAGCCACGCAAGCACCTGACCTCTATCGGTATTCACTCAGACTGGATCTGAAGATCTTCTCCTTCTTTATCACTTCTCCAAAAATCAGATCTAGATCTGATTTGGAGGATCTTCAAAACTTCTTCTGAAGATCAGCAGTCATCTTTGCAGCAGTGCTGCCTTCTTCCTTTCTCATCAGTCTTTTTTTGCCTGGATCGCATCAACTGAAGCCCAACTTCCCTTAGGCATGGAGAGGAGAGAGAGGATTAGAAGATAGCATGGAGGAGGGAGAGGGACAGCCTTAGGGCATGGCTTAGAGAAAAAACTATAAAAGTTGGGCGCAGACAGGGTTTATATAGACCCTACTGCGCCATGCAATGCCATATCATCCCGACCAATCATGTTGCTTCGTGCAATCAGATTTAAATCTGATTGATGAGATGACATCACCTAATCTAATCAGATGAGAGCCCCTCTAATTCATCCTTAGATGGCGCCTAAAACTGATCAAAGTCCATAGTTATGGGCCACCTAAGTAGAAACCAAGAAACAACCTGGAATCCCATCCGTATGGGACTCCAGTCGTCCTTATCCAAAGGCGTGCGCCCCTTCCTTTCCAAAATCTAGCAAAGGGATAAGCCCCTATCTGCTCTCCAATAGGTGCATGATACATGGGCAGATGTCCAAGGATCAAAGGTCAACATTTGACCAAAGTCAAAGGACAAGAATTAATAGGTAACGAAAAATGATAGGTGTTATCTCAAATTTATCTTATAAATTAAGACAATCCTTTTTTGACCTAGACAAGCTCCAGTCAGACCAAGTAAAAGTACCTAAGTGAGCACAAACTCATTTAGCTCAATCGAGGCAACTTTTAATGATAATAAAAGGAGAACGTTATGCTTAATCGTATGCTAGCATGATTTTCTTGAACCTAATTGAATCTAATTCAAATCAATTGAATTAGGTTAGTCTAATTGATGATATCCAGATCCAAACCCTTATTTGTGTGACCCAATTAGGTTCAGTTCTATATGATAATGGAATATGTCGCGATCTCTATCATCGACATCATCGAAATTTCTTTCGATGGATCAGAACTCTTCTGATTCAGACAACTAGAATGATCGATCATCTAAATCATCCTAATTGCTCCCAAAATCCATCAGTGACACCTAGCAGTATATGGTGGCAATCCATCAAAACTAAAAACGAATCTCTCGGTGCAGCTACTATGTGATTAAGTTCTTCTATCTTGAGCCCCGATCAGATTAGGGTTAAGATGAACTCGTCAAACCCTAATTTCTATCATATGATTTAATCATTCGATTCAAGTCTGATATGAAAATCTTAATAGAAACTCTTTCTATTATTTCACTCTACCATGGCCATGGGCTTATGAACTTGATTTTCGTGATCATCATAGGACTGCTCCTCATCCACCGAGGTAGATAGATTTCCTCTTTGTGCAATCCAATTCATACAATGAACATGCTATAGCCAACATACACCTCAGGATTTCGAATGGCTAAAAGATCGAGTCATGGTGTAGTCAGACTATAACACCCTTAAGGTGAACTGCCGATACACCTCAGATCAAAGATCCAGACACACCACTGCAGCTTCGAGTCAGTCATCGACGAAAAGATATACTTTCTTATAATTGCTCGAGGTGGTCACGCTCAGTGCCCTCATTTTCTAACGAGTACCTGTACTCTCACTCCGATATCTCTGCACCGTAAACTCAAGACTCATCTACTATGAAGAAGCGATTATACACCAATCTTCTGGATCAATCACCATTCTCATGATGATCCCTATGGTCGAAAGCATTTTATGAGTTAATAATGAAAATTCTTGTCTTAAATTTTTAACTCTTGAAAATAAGAATTATCATTATCATTAACTCAAAGGATGTATCATAGACACTAAATATATATTTATGATAGAAAATAATATATTTTATTATTTATAATCAAAATTATAATTTTATTCCTAAAAGTATATTATAAGTGTCAGCCAATTCTGGCTTGTAGGGCACACATATCTAACACTATAAACTTTCCGTTGGTGGGCTTCACCGACGATACTATGCCAGTTGAAGGAATAATAACTCTGACTGTGGCTGTAGGACAATACCCAAAATGAGCCAGAGCATGGGTCGACTTTCTGATCGTAAAAGCTTCATCTGCCTATAATGCAATTCTCGACCGACCTGAACTGAATGCGCTCCGAATTGTGGTGTCGATCTATTACTTAAAAGTAAAATTTTCGACGAGCTGTGGAATTAAGGAGATTAGGGGAGATCAAATTATCGCGAGACACTGCTACTCCATTGCTTTGCAAAAAAGTAGCCAACCCAACCCCTGCCCGGTTGATGGGTTGAATGTCTGTGATGACCTCACTAAGGAGCAAGACGAACCCATGAAGGATCTTATAGCCATGCCCCTGAATGACGGGTATGCGGAACATACTGTGCAGATCGGCTTTAACTTGGGAGATGAAGTTTAGAAGTAGCTCATTGCCTTCTTGCAGAAGAATGCCAATGTCTTCACCTGGGTCTTAGTAGATATGCCGAAAATCGATGCCAAGGTGATGAAACATCGGTTGGCTGTTGATCCGAAGTATAGGCCAATAAAAGAAAAAGTCCAAGGCCATGCACCAAAAAGACAAAAGGCCATAGCAGAAGAGGTGGACAAGCTCCTCAAAGTTGGATTCATCTGAGAAGTTCGTTATCCTAGCTGAGTCTTCAATGTGGTCCTGATCAAGAAGGCCAGCGATAAGTAGAGAATGTGCATACATTTCAAAAAGTTGAATAAGATCTGCCCAAATGACAGTTACCCCCTGCCCAAGATTGATCAACTGATGGATAAAACTTCGGGCCACGAGCTCCTCATTTTCATGGATGCCTTCTCTATCTATAACCAAATCCGAATGGCACCAGAAGACGAAGAGAAAATCACTTTTATTACTAATCATGGTCTTTATTGTTACAGGATTATGCCCTTTGGACTTAAAAATGTAGGTACCACCTACCAGTGTCTGATCAATAAAATTTTCAAAGAGCAGATCGACCGTAACATTGAGGTCTATGTAGATGACATGCTGATCAAAAGTCGGACTTCAACTAATCATGTCGCCGATCTTGAAGAAACCTTCAACGCCTTTCGAAGATACAAGATGAAGCTGAACCCGACCAAATATGCCTTCGGAATAACCTCAGAAAAGTTCTTGGAATTTATAGTCTCAAGACGGAAAATCGAAGCCAATCCAAAGAAGATCCGAGCCATTCAAGAAATGACTGCTCCAAAATCAATAAAAAAAGTTCAACGCCTGACTGAAAAGGTGGCATCGTTAAATCACTTCATCTCGAAGTCGATCGAGCGGTGTATGCCCTTCTTCCAGATCCTCAAACAATCAAAAAACTTTTGCTAGATCGTAGAATATCAGCAAACATTTGAAAAACTTAAGAACTACCTTGGCTCACCTCCCCTACTTGCCAAGTCCGAACCTGGCGAAGAACTATTTTTATACCTGACGGTCTTTCTTATAGCCCTAGCTACGATCCTGATCAAGGAAGAAGTGAAAGTACAACGATCAATCTACAATATGAGTCGAGTTCTGAGGGATGCTGAAACCAAGTACACCAAACTAGAAAAGCTAACTTATGCATTGTTGATTGCAGCTCGAAAGCTCCGACCTTATTTTCAGGGTCATACAATAATACTTCTCACTGATCAATCAATCAAGACAGTTTTTCATTGAACAGATGCCTCTGAAAGGATAGCAAAATGGATAATTAAGCTGACAGAGTTCGACATCCACTATCAACCTCGACCGTCAATCAAAGCTTAGATACTGATCGATTTTATTGTTGAATGCACGATCCCGGATGATGTCGAACCTAAGCAGAATGAAACCAGCATTCCATGGTTACATCCGAGCTTCTTCGAAGAAAAAACGGACCTTCCCGAAGATTTTTGGGCCTTGTATGTGGATGGCTCCTCCAACGCTTCCGGAGCAGGTGTTGGACTGATCCTGATTAATCTCGAAGAAGTCATTGTCGAATATGCACTGTGCTTCGAGTTTTCTGTAACAAATAATGGGGCAAAATATGAAGCTCTGATAGCAGGACTGAAGATAGCAAAAGCGCTAAAAATAGATCGGCTCCAAACTTACAATGACTCATAGTTGACAATAGGACAAGTCAGCGGCAGCTATGAAGCTCGGAAGAAAAATATGATAAAGTATCTTGAGAAAGTGAAGAGCCTAATCTCGACTTTCAATAGCTTCAGTATTCAGCAGATTCTAAGGATAGAAAACACCAGAGCCGACCTCCTATCTAAGCTGGCCACACTTGCCCCTAGCGAGCTTCCCAAAGAAGTATACTTTGAAGTAATGGAATATCCAAGTACGGAAGAGCCATAATCTATAATGCAGATTGACCATGAGCCCTACTAGATTGATCTATTGGTCGCTTATTTCAAAGATGGGACACTTCCTTATGATCCAAAAGAAGCTTGGAAACTGAGAAACCAAGTCTCCCGATATATTTTATATGAAGATAAACTATACAAGAGATCGTACTCCTTACCACTTTTAAAATGTCTCCGACCTTCTGAAGCCGACTTTGCACTTTGGGAACTACATAAAGGAGTATGTGGTAGCTACTTGGGTGCCAGATCTTTATCCCACAAACTGCTCCGACAAGGTTACTACTAGCTGACCCTGTACCAAGATTCTCTGGATTATGTTAAAAGGCGCGACTGTTGTCAAAAGAATGCAAACATATAAAGACAATCGACCTCCAAGCTCATCCCATTGAGCGCACCTTGGCCATTTGTACAATAGAGAATGGATATACTTAGACCCTTCTCGATGGCATCCGGATAGCAAAAGTTTCTCTTGGTTGCAATCGACTACTTTACCAAATGGATCAAAATCAAACCCCTGGCAAAAATTACTGAAGCAAAAGTACAAGACTTCATCTAGAAGTCAATCATTTGCAGATTCTGCCTACCTCAGACTATCATAACAATCAATGGACGATAATTTGCTGGGACAAAATTTGTAGAGTTCTGTGAGGATTTAAATATCTCCCATAACTTTACATCAGTGGCTCATCCGTAGGCAAATGGTGAAGCAGAAATAACCAACAGAACCTTACTGCAGGGCATTAAAGCAAGGCTCAAAAGAGCAAGAAGGACTTGGGTGGATGAACTCTACCATGTACTTTGGGCTTACCGAACTATCTAAAGACTGTCAACTGGAGAGACATCGTTTATCCTAGCCTTTGGAACAGAGGCAGTCATTTCAATCGAGCTCAAGCTCCCGTTGGCTCGGGTCGTAGCCTTCAATGAACAGCACAATTCGCAAAACCTCAGAGCTAACCTCGATCTGCTGAAAGAGAAACGAGAAGATGCTTAAGTTCGGATGGCTGCTTACAGATGAAGGATGGTCCGATACTATAACTCCAGAGTCAGAGATAAAGTATTCAGAGTGGGGGACTTGGTGCTTCGGCATGCAGTTATTTCTCAGCCCTAAAATCAAGAAAAGCTCGTCCCAAATTTGGAAGGACCCTACAAAGTCAAGAAAGTCATCCGACCCGAAATATATTACCTAAAAGAGCTCGAAGGAGCTGACCTACCCCGACCATGGAACTCGAAAAATCTACGAATGTATTATCGATGATTCCATTACAATAAAATCCCTTCACTCTAGTACCTCGATCCTTGTTGTAGGACTGTAATGACCAGAATCAACTTTCTAAACTTAGCTTTACGACAAAAGCCACATTAAAAATAGGAGGAGAACCTCGTCTTAATATGAGCAAAGTCGAAGACCTCGTCCATTTAAGACGGAACGGGAGGAGAGGCCCTATCAACGACCCAATTGTGCCCCCACAAGCCACATTAGGAATAGGAGGAGAACCTCGTCCTAACGTGAGAAAAGTCAAAGACCTCGTCCATTTAAAACAAGATGGAGGAAGAGGCCCTGTCAATGGCCTAATTATGCCCCCATAAGCCATGTTAGAAACAGGAGGAGAACCGCGTCCTAACGTGAGCAAAGTCGAAAACCTCATCTATTTAAGATGGGATGGAGGGAGAGGCCCTGTCAACGGTCCAATTATGCCCCCACAAGCTACGTTAAGAACAGAAGAAAAATCTTATTCTAACGTGAGCAAAGTCGAAGACCTCATCTATTTAAGATGGGATGAAAAGAGAGATCCTGTCAACGATCCAATTATGCCCCCATAAGATACGTTAGAAACATGAGGAGAACCTCGTCCTAATATGAGCAAAGTCGAAGACCTCGTCCATTTAAGATGGGATGGAGGGAGATGTCCTGTCAACGGCTCAAATATGCCCCCACAAGCCACGTTAGGAACGGAAGAAGAACCTCATCCTAACGTGAGCAAAAGCTAAGACATCATTGACGAAAGACGAGAGGAAAGAAGAAGCCCTATTGACAACCCTTACATATGTTCCTTCTATGACTACCCGACTACGTCAAATGCGAAAAGTTGAATTCCATCTTAGTTCACAGAAGAGATCCCAACTCGGCATCCACAACAAGCATCTCATTAGAAGATAACGCAAAGAAAAGCAAAGTAAAGAAAATGAAGCTACCAACGAGCATTGAATTAGTGTAAAGCAAAAATAGCAAAGAAAGGTATAATTTCATTGCATATATATTGAGTATGTTACAAATAGGATGAAGGTCGACAAAATCGATCACACAAAAAAAAAGAGGGGAGAGGAAAAGGAGGTGAAGTCCTAAGGCGGACCGGGTTCTTTAGATTTCGGACTATCGACCCCAGCCATCACTAAGGCCTCCTTCAATTTGAAGATCTCCTCTTCGAGTTTCTTCTTCTTATATAGGCCTTCAATGTACATTCTGTTGATGTGCTCAAATTTGGCCTCGAGCTCTCGCCCCTACTTTCTTAGGACTTCGGATTTAGCTTCAGCATTCTTGATAACTTGACACTCATAGGTTAACTAGAGCTTCAACTATTGGACTTCGGCCTTCTCCACTCCGACAGCTTCTAAGAGCTCACCGATACTCCTCCTCAGAAAGGCAATTTTCTCTGACTCGTTGCTTGAACCAGCTTGCCGACTGCCATACAACTTCCTCTGGAAGTAGCTCGCCTCATCTTTGGCAGCCTTTAGCTCATCTTCAAGCCTGGACATCTTCCTTGCCTAAGTTATCTGATAGCTATTATGTCAGTCCTCAGCATCCTGCAGCTGCTTCTGAAGCTGAAAGAACTTTTTCGATCAGTCTCAATCATACCAGACTTTATCGGTGGATCACGACGAACTCCCTTCCAAAAGATGAATCTTTTTCTTTGCCTTTTTAAGATCAACTTTAAGGAAGCTGATCTTTGCTGTCAGCGCCCAAGACTTATCACTCGCGTTCTTCCGGAGTTCAGCAAGCTCTCTCTCGAAGCTCTCCTTTCGAATGTTGAAACTCATGGAGTCTTTCATGTGCAAGTTTCGGAGGTGAGTGACTTCTTTGGTCGCCTTCGAAGCATTCTTTTGCGAAGCTTGAAGGTCATCCTCCATCTTCTTCAATCTTTTTTTTCAAATGATGGATTTCTTTCTTCAAGCTCTTTATTAAAGGCTTCAGTGGGACCTTCTGAGGTAAGGGATCGGCATCGATTGGAGACGACGGATTATAACCCTGATTGAGGGGAGGACTTTAGATAACATATGGCACAACACCAATAAGAAGAGAGGTATAGACAAAAGTGAATTTGCTTTCATTTAATTTAAAAATTCTCAGATACAAAGCAAGACAAAACGAGGAAAAAAAAAAGATACAACTATTCGAGGATTTTAACCTTGAGAGGAGCGGCAGCAGACAAAGCCGGAGCTCTCTCGACTGTCTCGGATCCCTGAGCAGGCTCTGATGCCTCCGCAATAGGTTCGGCAAAGGAAAGATCGGCCCTAGTGTTGGACAGTCCCGCTTCTTCGCTGGCCTCCTCCTCCTCTCCTAGGAAGCCAAGATCAAGTTCGGGGAACCTCCGGGCCACCCTGCCGTCGCATAGCTCAAAGCCCTTGATGAACGCCTTCTTGCGGAAGGCGATATTCAGGTCCATTTCAAGGGAGGTCTTGAACTCCTCAACGGCTGGAGCCGCTGCCTCCGAAATGGACTTTGCTAATTGGGCCTCCAACTCGGCGACGTTGAGCCTAGTCTCTTTCTTCTCCTCTTCCTCCAGAGCCAACGCTACCTTAAGTCTGGCCGAGATGAACTCCTTTCGAAGTGCGATGCGCAGGCTCTCATTTTTTGCCGTCTTCTCCTCCGCGAGGTACTCAGCTTCAGCAGCCATCACTTAAAGGTAATTGATCTCGGCCTGAAGATCTTTTCGGATCTTCAGCACCTCCACCTCCAGGCGATTTGCCTTCTTGAGGTGGGCAAGCATGTGGTGGCTCAACTGCCATAAATAAATCACTGTAAGGTAAAGGAAGAAAGGGTGAGAAAATGAAGAAAAAGTATGACAAGATGATTACCCTAAGGACAGTCCCGAGAGACTCCCAGATGAACTGTCTCTGATCAAGATCGGCCAGGCGGTCCACCTCCTCTGACAGGGCGGACCTGTCAGTTAAATCCTGGATGATGTTCGGATTACCGAATGGGTCCGACCCTGGTCTTCATTGTTGCTCTGGCCAGGCTCGTCCAGACGCTCCTCGCGAGCCTTTATTGCAATAGTGGCTTTTCCCTTTCTCCCCTCCTCTTTGTCGATAGAGGGATTGGGCACACAATCCCCGAAGGAAAGATTCACAGACTCGGGAGGAAGAGGTTCCCCCTCTATGACATCAACACGGGCGGTCGGGATGATCTCATCTCCTAGACGGACTTCGGGAGCAACGTCGGTGGCAGCAAGAGTCGCAGAATTGAAAATGCCGACCTACGCCCATTTCGAGCTCTCGCCCAAGGCCTTCCCCTTCCTTTTCTTCTGCGTGTAAAGGCCCTTGGTGAGCTTCTCTATGGCATAGATGTCCATTTCTACAGGAAAGAAAAATCATGATCAGCCAAGGTATACATAAAATTTCATAAGAATCCATCCATATATATCTGCATACAAGTACACTTGGTATCAGCAGGGTCGAGAGGACTCAGGCCAAAGTTGAATAAGGTCTGCTCCCTCAAAAGCTCAAGGAGATCGAGAGCTCGGTACGCCTTGAGCTTATTAGAAGACTAGAGGTCAGCACCATCCAAGCTAGGAGCTCGGCGGACGGATTCCCTAAGGAAGCCCTAGGAAGGAAGGTCAAGCAGTAGGATTGGGCATCGAATAAAGAAGTACTTCTTCCAGTTATGAATGGAAGAAAGAGTGCCTTTCAGCAATCTCTTCTTACCGAACTGATGAAAGAAGTACCATCAGTCCTTTGCGGAAGGATGACATTTGAAGATATAGAAATTTTGGAGTAATGAGACGGTCAGCCGAACTTCAGCCAGACGGCAGAGAGAAAGGAAGCCGATTATAAATCAAAAAGAGTTTGGCACAACAGAAGCAAGAGAAATGTTTAAAAAATGAAAGAAGATAATTACAAAGGAAGGAAGCGGAAGTCGGAGTCCAGTGCGCAAGGCCTTCAAATACAAGCAAAACCAACCGACCGGAGGCAAGCTGGCACGGTCATCTGGCCCGAGGAGTCCAAGTTCAAACTTCGGTAGAATTTCATACTGAATTCTAATTACGGAGAGATCATTCAGAGTAAGAATGGATGGGATGGTGTCTGAAATGAAGGACGAGTGAGACGTGTTTCTAGGCTCAACCTTGGTAAGAGGTACAGGGTCTAGGATGGACGGTTCGATCGAACTCCAAGAACCGATGAAGTAAAAAGTTTCGAAAGATATTCAGATCAAAACAGAACCCCAAGAAAATTCCTGAAAAATAAGAAAAAATACATTGTAAAAGCTCCAACCAAAGAAACCGAAAGAGCAAGAAGAAAAAGATACTAGAAAAATCGAAAATAGGTAATAGGAGGCTGACCTAAGTTGACTAAGAGGGGCAAAAAAGTGATGGACGCGACAATAATCGAGTGGAGAAGTGCCGAAAATCAAAGAAGATACAGAGAAGAACTGGTACTCTCGAGCAGAAAGAAGGCAAGGACTTAGGAAAGAAGAAGACTTAGGCAAGAATGAATTCCGAAGAAAGAGGCAGACCTTAAATAATGTGCACGCCATGTGTCCCACTCATCATGGTAGAGAAGTGGCGATAAGCAGAGCCTTTATTGCACCGTACCTAGGATAGAGTTTCAACGGAAAATACGAAGGGTTGTCTTTTCAAAATCGCTTCTTGTTTAAAAGATTTCAACGCCAGCACAAAAGACGCTAAAAACATCTCATCCCAACGGGCGCAAGAAGCTGAAAGAACTTCGACAGTCGCATTTATACTTCCTTCCTTCAAATTTCGAACTCGAAAGTAAGAGGACTATTATTGGAGATAAACCCGTTTTCGTCGAAGTCTGACTAAATATTTAGTCTCATAGTGATTTCGGATGAGCTTCTATGCTTTATTATAACCTGATGGACCCCCTACAGTCAAAGCGGCTGAATTCCTCATCTCCAAGTGGTCGGCCCTCCTATGGTCAAACTTCATTCAGACGAATTTGAACAGTGGAAGCAGTTGCATAGGCAGCAAATGGCCTGGCCTGACCGGCTTGAAAACTGATCGGACTTCTCCAGCAAACTCCTTCCGAACTTCTCTAGCAGTCGAACTTCTTCCGAACTTCTCCTTCAGTCGGATTTCTTCAGCAGTCGAACTTCTTCCGGACTTTTCCAGCAAACAAACTCCTTCCGAACTTCTTCTTCTGTCAAACTTCTTTCGAATTACTTCTTCCGACTGTCCGAAGGGACCTCGAAATTGACTCTCAATATGGCAAATCACGACCCGCACACAGCTGATTTCAAGAGACCCCGAGCTCTTTTGGAACAACATCAACGAGGGACGCTTCATCGCCTACAGTCGTTCCATCCGAACTCTAGTTATCAAATCCAATAGGCTGGCACATAACGATAACAGACACTACCATCCATAACAAACTCCATGTGGCTCCGAACGATCCACTACCAGACAGTTACGGCTGTCACTATCAATTTGTTATAGACTCCACCTATATAAGAGACCCTCTGGATACGCTTTCTTCTCTAAGCTCTCATCTTCTACTTAAAACTCTACTCTAAATCTCTCTGAGCACTCCATTTCTATTGGTCGAAAAAGTTGACTTGATCGTCGGAGGGTCTTGCCAGAGCCACTATCCCCAACTCTGGACGAGACTTATTTTACAGATCACTGACGGTGACCTCATCTTCTCCGACTCCAGCTTTAAATCTGACGTCAACCAGATTTTGCACCAACATTTTTGGACCTATAGCTGGCCTAATTTTTTTTATTTTTTTATTTTTGGGTACACAGCTGGTCTGATCTTTGAATATTCCATTATATGGCTGTATTGGGCGAGGCCATGTCACAAAGTATGAGCCGAAGAGAGTTGACTCTGTAGCTTGCACTAGACTGTAGGATCCCCTTCACAACCAGGAGGCACATATCTCCACAAAGACCCAACTCATTACGTTGAACCAATTGATTATGATTCACTAAGACGGTAAGGAATCCAAATCAAGTTGCTAATTTCAACCTCAAGACTTCCACTACCAGCAGCCTTCGGGTGGCGATCAAGGACCCAGGGGTCTGTACAAGTGACCTGCCTCCCTTTCTTGTACTGTACCAGGTCCAGACTCATTAGTCTGCTCAAAATGTCATCAGTTTTTTATGGCAGTCATTTTCCTGAGTTCCTACAGATGAACAAGAGGGACCCATCTCCATGCGATTACATTATCTAATATGGCAGTCATAGATTTCATTCAAAAGCATACAAGCACGAAAAGTTCCTTGTCAATAAGGCCAAGCCATAACCACTATTACAACCATCAAGCCCCATCTGAACTATAAGAATTGAGTTTCATAAATTTGAATCAATAATTGTTCCCATTAAGGGCTATCTCTGGTGGTATTTCTACCCTTTCTACATCCTTTTTTATAATTCTATCCATGTTTGCTTTAGTCTTCTACTTTCCCTTCCAGAATCTTCAATATATATATATATATAATCAAGAACCTCTTCTTACCACTGCCTCATCAGATTGTTGTTGCACATGCTAATAAAATCTCTATTGGTTTACCATCACTTTGTCCCCAACTAATGATTAGAATAGTTCACTACAAGCCTATGTCAATGTTTTTGTTTCTACTACATCCAATTCAATTGCTTGGACATTTGTGCCCATCATTCTGAGCCATACATCATCATGCACCTAATTGTTGTTTGACCAAAATTCTTCTCAAGGGATGCACAGGAAAGAAAACACCTCAAAAGCGCCTCTCCAAATTATATATCAGCTCCATTTCTGTTACATATGTCATTCATCTATCCATCTATACTTTTCTATAATGTATACTGGGGACATATACTGGGGACAATGTGGTATCTCTTGTCCATCAATATCGATCAAGGTCTCGTTTCCATTTCCATTCCCATGAAATTGATATTCAATTATATCCTAAGTGTTGTTACATAGTTCTTATGGTTACATAATACAATCACAGAATTTATGTATTTCTGAATGTAGAGAAAATGAAAAAAAAGATATTATCCACATACATCCTTAACTAAGCCATTAGAAAGTCTCGTATATACTGTCCAATCAATTGATTAAAAACTATTGAACCTCGAACCAGTCTCAACTTGACAAACAATCAAGCTTTGGGACCACATAAATTGTAATAAAATTTCCTAATAAATGTCTGTGATAGAGATGCACATACTAAATATAGGCAAATATTTGTTAGCTTTCTGTGAGAATACCAAGGGATCATTCAACTGCCTCAAGAAATCAAATTTTGAGACCTTTCTTCTGATACATTCTTCCAATGTTACCTGCAGTATAGATAATTTTTCAAGTCTTCTGCATCAGTTTGCCCTTTACTTTTCTAGGTCGAAGTGATGACAAAAGTTAAAAAATAATAACAGGTTTAACTAAGAAGTCAGTGGACAATCTTGATATTTTATTATGATTTTTAATATAAACATTGTTTCCACAAATTAAAATAGAGGGGAGAAGCCTATGGTATGCATGTGCGACTATCAACTTAAGCCTTCCAATATGGTGGAAAGGTCCGCCTAACTAACTGGCTGTGACCAATCTTGACATTTTGAATAAGATACTACACTTGATGTGGCAAAAACAAGCTATAGTTACATCCCAGAGAATGACGAATGCATTTGTATAACTTTGAAATTCCATGGTCTGCATAATAATGGTAGCAGTAACGTTAACAAAATCCAATGTCAGTGATCATTGCTATATTATGAATAAGATTATCCTGATAAAGTCAAAAAAATTTCTTTAGTCTAATTCTAGAATAGAAGGGACAAAACAGTAACTTTTAAAAATAAAAAATGAATACGAATGAAAGTGCAAAAGGATGCTTATCCTGATGGAGACACCAGAATCAATTTTGTGCTCTTTCAGGGCATTTAAAAAACCCTAGTCTACTATGACTGGCAGCTTCACCATCCCGGATCAGAAAGTGGTCTCTTTACCCCATGATGCCGAATGGAGAGGCCCTTTTTGTTCGAGCCTATGACACCTAGGTTGCAATGGAGCAACCTTACCATTGCATCAAGGCTTGTCCTCTTAATCAAAATATTCAAGTTATCAAGAAAAATCTTAAATCTTATTTGGAATCATTACTGAATGCTTACTTGAACTGCAGGTGTGAATTATCCTAAAAATTACAATATGAGAGGCAATATGAATAAATCCAACAGCAATTAGAAGTATGTTTTTCTACCCCAGTAAGATGTGGTGCAACTTAAACTAACTACTAATCACAGGACACCCATTAGAATTAAATGTTTATTTTATTTCCCATCAACAGAAAAACTTTAAGACTATTGGAAAACCTCATACTAAGTGCATCCAAGAGCTTCAGCATGAATAGTCTTTCTTAAATTTTGTTTACGAAAAGGGCTGAGATGAATTAATGAAGGTATAAAATAATAAACACAATAGTCAAATATCATATCAGCTTTATCTAAAAGAATACATTATAGATGTTTCCAAGTCCATAGTGTTACTAAAAGGTTAACTGTTTGAGATTTCAATTTCAGTTAAGCATACCTCAGTGCTTGCTTCCTCCATCTTCCATTTCTGGTGTTGTGTCCTCATTCTTTAAGATACTTTGATGAATTTGGACCATGTTTAGATGTCTACCTCTTATATTTGTGAAAGTTACAAATATGAATAAGTGAGGACAGTCATCATTAATAGACAAGGACCAAAGTGAAACATCAGATTATAGAAAATTAGCCCTATATAACCAATCAAATATGGAAATGACTAAGCATAAAAACCATCAATATATGGAGTTTCAAATATTCATTCTCAAACTCAAAACCTTCAAGAACAAACAAGCTTAACCCATTCATCAAGCCTCCTATCTAGTGGCAAATGGAATAATTTTATGTTAAAACAACTGCAGAGCAAAATGGTGTACTTGAAAATTTCTCATAATATTTTTCAAAAAAAGATGTATGCCATGCAACCATGCGAAACTGTAGAGGATACATTGGGAGAGTGAGACACAACAATATACTGGATAAAATTCCAATGAAAATTTTACCAGTTTTTACCCTACATTAGGGTGCCAAAACATCTTTACTATGTCGGCCCTGAACTAATTTAAATATATTTGATGGGTAAAAGGAAACAGCTAATTTCGTTCAAAGTTTTAAAGAGCACCCATTCATTAATAGCAAAGAAAGAGTTTTTGATACATCCAAGAATAAAATCAGGGATGCCAGGTGTAAGGGTTTGAGCAACATGAAGCTACCTTAGCAAAAAGGCATATTTAATTTCCATTTTTATCCAGTCACTCTAGCACACTTCCACTTTACACTAGAAAACCAAGAACTATATATATATATATAAAGTAAATTCAAGAAAACCACTGCAAATATCATCAAAAAGAATATTTATCCCGTATTCTCATCTGAAACCCGCCTTGAAACTTACCTCCACCACCCCAAGCTAAAACATCCGGTTACACAAAAGAATGTAATGAACCAATTTAAATTATAAAGGAAACCCCAACCTTTCCATGAAACAACCAAAATAGAAACTTCAGGAATTAAAAGAAAAAAACACAACACACACACAAGCAAGGGAACATCATATTCAAAACCATATCGAGATAATCTCCATACAAATCCAAGAAACCAAATCAAGAACATACTTTTTACAATAAATTAAAGAAAATCTCTCGTGATATAGACCATGGAAAGCATTGCTTCTCTTTACGCCCATTGTTATCGCACTAATCCTAAGCCAAATTTCTTCAAAGGAGGAGGGAAAGAACGAAAGAAACGAACTCCAAACCTAACCCTAGATTACGAAGTACTGGACGGGGATGGACTCACACTGGAGTAATGAGTGTGTAGTACTCGAAGTCGTGGGTTCGCCAGATGGCGTCTGCCGGGTCTCGATGATCTCGACGGAGTGGGGCTCCGCGTCCTCCCACCGGCACTTCAGCAGCGTTCCCATCTTCAGCAGCAGCGCCCCCAGCGCCGCCGGGGTCGGGGTTGGTCCTACAAACGGTTCATCTCACCGGGCCGGTTCGCGGGTCGGAGACGGTTGGAGGAATTTTTTGAGGCTGACATGAAGATGATTTTGAATGAATAATAATAATAATAATAATAATAATAATAATAATAATAATAATAATAATAATAATAATAATAATAATGAATGAATGAATGAATGAAAATATACTTTAGGTCCAGAGTACAATTTCACCGCTAGGAAACTGTATCTGTAACATGTCTTGAAAATCTAGCTAGCAACATGCATTTTTAAATATATAGTGAAACATTATGCCAAAATATTTGAAATTTGTGAAGAAGTTTCCTCTCCTATTCGGTTATAAAAATATTTGAATTCTTCAAAATTTTGACCCAAGAAAACTACATGAATCAAGGAGCCGTTGTTGTCATTGGCTAGCCAATCACAATGAACCTATAACCAATTATGGTTGCACCATATGATTCTAGTCACATTTATATTATAGTCCTTTACATTGTTTTGTGAGTGGTACTATATTGAGGAACAATGATAAATTTGCCGAAGATAGAATATATTTAAGCTGAGCAAGCTATATTGTGCTAGATGCAATCTATCCTACTGATGATTTATCTTTAATTGAATTTGATTGGTAGAAGTATTGAATGCTAGGCCTTAATTTAATGGCTCAACTTACTTGTCACCTAGAGTTGGGTTGATTTTAAAAATTAGAATCAAAACAATAACTAATGGGGATTATAAAATAATTTGTATATTTTAAAAGAACAGACCATCTAAGAATTGATGGCATCTTTGGTCATCTTCAACCGTTGACAGCCGGGCACACCATTTATGCTCAAAAGTGGTAAGAAAATGACTCATTGCGAGCATCATCTTGGGCATGTAGGATTGAGGATCATCCAAATCTTTTAGTCTTTGCATGTAGTCAAGTTTCAAGATAAGTCTAACAATAACTAATGACTGAGATGATGATGAAGAATTAGAAGATATTTGATGTCCTTATGCTACCATATTACCAGACAAAGAATATATTATTTATTGCGGCCAATCCTCTGGTGCATCTATTACTAGGATATGTTACCTGCAAATGAAAGTCCATACTCGTCGGAAGTGCTTTCGGCAGAAAACCTCCGATGCTTAAGTTAGTGGAGGATTGATGAATAGGATAATTTGAATTAAAATTGGTAGAGTTTTGACTCAGAATGTCCTCATCAATATACTTGATTTATCTTTCTTTTATAGGGAAATATAGTAATAACCATCTGTAACAGTCATAAATCATGAGATCCTGCTTATTCCGACATTAAGGAAGCAGTTAATGTTCATTATCTAATCATGGAGAGACCATTACGTGCATTCTGCATCAAGAATGTAGGTTGTACCAACTATATGTCGGTAATATCAATCAAATGTTGGCATCTGACTGATATCCAGATCAGTCAGTGATTATCTATTTTTGGAGAATTGGTCGAGATTTACCGACCAATAATCGTCTGAAGTCAGTGAGCCGATTGATAGCCGGTTGAAAGAAATCGGTAGTCGATCAATTGGCCGATTGGTCGTAAGGTTTGTCCATATGTCGAGCGCCAAATTAATTGACAGTCGGTTGATGAGTTATCTTTCCAACTTATTATCATTCACTATGATCGTCGTTTAGTCGATTCTACCGATCTATCAATCAGTTCTGCCAGTCATCAATCGAAATACTGACGTTGAATCAGGGTAGCGAAGTCAATTAGCCCAACACTGCCCCCCATTCTCAAGTTTAAAGTGAGAATGAGCATGTGATCTACCATGTGGTTTGATATTTTGAACGACGAGAGTCTTCATAATTTATCTCGGGCCTTGATTCGGTGGCTATGTTCCCTGATTCGGTGGCTATGTTTCTTTCGACGTTCATAATTGTTCCATGAGTCGAAGTCACTTCAATGATCGTGCAGTAATTATTAACACATTCGACGAAGAGGGTTTCCACCATTTTGTCACTTCGATGATCGTACGGCCATCATTAACATGATCGATCGAAAAGATGATTTGACAGCTTTTCATTCTGGTTGATTTGGTTTCGGATTAATTCGATGATGCCACATGTCATGTTTTCATTGGTCGTCGGTTGTTCTCACGGATTGTGATATCGTGGCATGATCCGAGCGATGGTGCATTAAAAAGTCTGAACATTCGAGGGTCCAGATTTTGTCAGGTGTCAAGAATCCGTGCGGTTCCATTTTCACCGAAGTAATCTCAGTCGTGGTGGTTCCTATATATATAGGACCACATTACTTTCCTCGAATTTTTATGGTGACTTTGTTTTCTGCTGGTATTCTGGAGTTCCAAGTTTCTTGTCTTCTTCTTGCTCTTACTATTCTTCCGAGTCTTCTTCCCATCCTTCAGGTTTGATTTCCCTCTTTTTTTTTCACCTTCTTAGGATTTTTTCATTAGTCTTTGTAATGGCTGGTAGAGATAGGAGTAGAATAGTAGGAAGCAGTCAACCATCTGGTTTGTCTGTCATCTTTTCTCTTGGTCCAGCAGTAGAGGTCTCCTCCTTGATCGATTCTATAGTTGATCATTTTCAGGAACAATATCGTGTCCCAGAGCAGTTTCAGTTTTTTGCTCCTAGTCTGGGTGGTCGAGTGACCTCCCCACTGACCGGCCAGATGGCTTTTTATGTCGAAAACCTTAGGCCGAGCCTCTAATTTTCAATCCCAAAGTTCATTCAAAATGTCTTGGATTATTATCAAATTTGTCCAGCACAGCTTGCACCGAATTTCATTCAGATTTTTGTTTTTTTGCTTTTCTTTGTCATTCGATCCTGACTACTCCTCGTCTTTCTTTATTCCATCTTTTCTTTACTCTTTATCCTCATCCCAAAGCCGATGGCTAGTGGATGTTTGCCCCAAGGAGGGGGCTTTCTTTCATTTTCGATCTTCCATCATCCATTCATGCTTGGAAGATCCAGTTCTTCTTCGTATCATCTACTCTTTCTTGGAATTTTTCATTCATTTGGGAGACTCCAAATACCAGCCCAAATGATAATAATCAAGTCAACCCAACTAACCGAAAGGATTTTCTAAAGCTGAAGGACATGAAAGTCCCGATGCAGAAGGAGCTATTGACCGATCAGACTTTATACGATGCTGGGCTTGGTCCAGCACCGACTGTAGGTATGGTCTGACATATCAAATTTTATTTACTTTATCTTCTTTTATCTTTAATTTTAACTGACTCCCATTTTTTGCATGCAGTCATGCATCCTTCATCATCCCTTTCAGCGGCTGACATCCGCCAACTTATGGGAAAGCAGAAGTTGAGTGCCAGTGAAGGATCATCAAGAGCGGCCAAGAAGCAGAGGGCCAACATTTCCATGGTAGCAGTACCTTCGACCTCGGTGTTCCATCAGTCGATGTCCCTTGCACAGTTGGAAAAGCGATCGTCGCACTGACGGTCTCGGCTCCAACTCAAGACATGCCGGTTCCAATACTGGCTGAAGATATGTCGGCAAGAGCTGCACTAGCTGTCGAGGATACAGATGATGACGTGGTCATCATCGAGCCTCCAGCGGCACTTGCTGAGCCTGCGATATCTCGGGTGCCATCAATGCCTGATGTAGGGTCACAGGAGCATCAACCGACTGTCCCCTCAATTTTGCCGACTTTTGAATGGATGTCGAATCCATTCGAACAGTTGGTGGCTCGTCAGCAGAGGAAAGCCCCTGCATCTTCAGCTATTAGTGGGACTCCAACAGGTTTGAAATCTATCAACATTCATGTCCCACTTGAAGAGTCGGCTCTGACAAATCCAACACTAGCAAAGTGGCTGGTTGACGCTATACTTCTTCTAGCCAATAAGAAAAGTTGGAGAAGTTGGACTCTGAACGACATATTTTCGTCATTCTATACTTTACTTATCGGGGTAAATTACTTTCCTTTCCTTCTTTTCTCCCTTATATTTTCTTTCTTCTGTTTATTTTCTTTTCCTTTCCTTTTAGGCAATGCATGATATGTCGGAGTTGGATAGATTCATGCACAACTTCACCGAGATATACCAAGGATGGAAAGATATGGCGATGGCGGCCGTTATGGAGAAGAATGCCATCCTTTAGCGTCTCCAGGCTGCCACCAACAAAATGAAGGTGATGGAGGAACGGGAGAAGAAAAATGAAGAAGAGAATTATTATTTAAAGGCCGAGCTAGAGTTGGCGTAGGCCGACTTAGAGTCTTCACATGCCGATCTAGAGTCAGCAAATAACAACTTGGACTCGGCACGTTCTGAATTGAGAGTCGTACGGTCCAAATTGGATTCAGTCCGTTATGACAAAAAAATGGATGAATAGATCATTGAGATTCAAGAATCTCATATCTGGAAGAAGAGACATATAGCTAGTCAGCTCCAAAAGGAGCATGATTATGCTTCAGAGCTGGAGGAGGAGCAGAAAAAGCAAAAATCTTCTGAAGCAGAAGTAGCATTGGCTTGAGTGACTTTGGATCGGGCAAAAGAGCAAGCGCTGGAGGAGTTCCAAGGGTCAGAGGACTTCAAGGAAGAACTCATCGCAGCCAGTCGCCTTGATTATATGATCGATTATGAAGACGGTCGAAATGCAGTCGATCGACTATATCTGGATTTGGACATGACTCAAGTGTCCCTTCCCGACTTTGATGAGGATGAAATCGATGGGGAGGATGGGTCAACTGAGGGCATTTCGACCGATCACGTAGCTCCGAATGAGGTTGCTTTTATCAGAGAAGTGGCTTTGATGATAGAATCTGCTCCAACTTTGGGTGAGAGGATTTCAGAGCCTTCTCCGACTAAGGAAGAGATGATGTCGGCAATGGCCGTTGTTAAGACAATTACTGTCGATGACTAATCTGCTTCATATATCTTCTTTCTTTTTGTATTTTTATTATCGAATGAATCTGATCCTTGTATTTTGGCTTCGATCAAATTTTGTAAAGACTTTTATATGAACGAAATGGACAGAAATTTCTTCTAAGTATTATCTTCTATCTATGTTGCATGTCGAAATTGTCTAAGTGTTAAAAATTTTTCTTAGTAGTGATTTCCTTTCTTTTATTGTTTGCTCACCGAATGTTAGATTGGATAGTTGATAAGTATGCCGTCTGACTGAATATTAATCAATCAGACTTTAAGCATAAAGTCCATTCATGTTTGATAAATGGGGGCAAGTTGAATATTCTTCGACTGACTGGAGTCAAGTTGGTATGTTCCCATCAAATGGGCATAAGATTTCGCTCAACTTCGGTTGAGTCAGCATAACATTCTCTTAGTCGTGGCTAAGTCAACTGATTTCGCCAAGTCGTAGCTTAATCGGCATAAATTTTTATTTAGCCATAGTTAAATCGGCATGTCATCAACTCATCTGATTATTGATCGGCAAGAGTGATGATCTCAAGATGAGTTGTAAGATCATTATTTGTTGACCGCTGATAGGTCGGCCTTGTATGATATGCCATTGATTGGACATAGTTTAGTCAAATTAAAGAGAAGTCAGATCCCAATCATTTTATTAAGACTCTTGGATAATTTTACTGATAATACATCGTTAGATTATCTACGTTCCAAGTTCGTGAAATAATTATTCTGTCAAGAGTTTCGAATCGTTAGGCGCTCGGACGAAGTATTTCGATCACTCTATAAGGTCCCTCCCAATTTGGAGACAACTTTCCTTGATCTAGGGGTTTAGAAACTTCTGCTTTTCTCAATCCAAGTCTCTAGAAAGAAAAACCTTCAATTTGATCTTTGCATTGTAATACCAGATGACTCTCTATCGATATGTGGCCATCCAAATTTAAGCTTCTTGTCGAACCTTTAAAAGTAGATCTAAGTCGGCTCTTCTTGCTTCAAAGTTATTTGGTTTGGTATAATGCTCGACTCTCATGGACGACAGACCGATTTCTACTGGGATCACTGCTTCAGTTTTATATGCTAAATTGAATAGTGACTCTCCCATTGAAACTTGAGGAGTAGTCCAATATGTGTTAGATATATGTGCCCTAGAAGCCAGAATTGACTGACACTTGTAATACACTTCTAGAGGCAAAATTATAATTTTGACTATAATAAATAAAATGAATTATTTTCTATCACATATGTGTATTTAGTGTCTGTGATACATCCTTTAAGTTAATGGTAACAATAATTCATATTTTCAAGAGTTGAAAATTTAAGACATGAATAATCATTGTTAACTCATAAAATGCTTCCGACCATAGGATCATCATGAGGATGGTGATTGATCCAAAAGGTTGGTGTATAATCGCTTCTCTTTAGTAGATGAGTCTTGAGTCTATGGTGTGGAGACACCGAAGCAAGAGTACAGATACTCGTTAGAGAACGAGGGCACTGAGCGTGACCACCTCGAGTAGTCATTAGGGAGTCTACCTTCTCGTCAATGACTGACTCGATGCTGCAGTAGTGTGTCTGGTTCTTTGACCTGAGGATGCATCGGCAGTTCACCTTGAGGGTGTTATAGTTTGACTACACCATTACTCGGTCTCCTAGCCATATGGAAATCCTGAGGTGTATGTTGGCTATAGCATGTTCATTGTAGGAACTGGATTGCATCAAGATGGAATCTATCTACCTCGGTGGTAGAGGAGCAGCCCTATGATGATCATGAGAATCAAGTCCAGAAGCCCATGGCCATGGCAGAGTGAAATAATAGAAAGAGTTTCTATTTAGATTTTCACATTGGACTTCGAATCGAATGATTACATCATATGACAGAGACTAGGGTTTGACGAGTTTCACCTTAACCCTAATCTGATCGGGGCTCAAGATAGAAGAACTTAATCACACAGGTAGCTGCACCAAGAGGTTCGCATTCAGCTCTGATGGGTTGCCACCATATACTGCTAGGTGTCACTGGTGGATTTTGGGAGCAATTAGAATGATTTAGATGATCGATCATTCTAGCTGTTCGAATCAGAAGAGTTCTGATCCATCGAAAGGAGTTTCGATGATGTCGATGATAGAGATCATGACATATCCCATTACCATACAGAACTGAACCTAACTGGGTCACACAAACAAGGGTTTGAATCTGGTGATCATCAATTGAACTGATCTAGTTCAATTGATCTGAATGAGATTCAATTAGGTTCAAGGAAATCGTGCTAGCACTCGATTGAACCTAACGTTCTTCTTTTACTATCATAAATAAGTTGTCCTGACTGAGCCAAAGGAGTTTGTGCTCAATCAGAGGCCTTCATATGGTCTGACTGGAGGTTGTCCAAGTCAGAAAAGGTTGTCTTATTTTGTAAGACATTACCTGCCATTTTTGGTCACCTGCCATTTCTTGTTCTTTGACTTTGGTCAAAAGTCTACCTTTGACTGGTCAAATGTTGACCATTGACACTTTGACTTTTGACCACATGTCATGCACCTATTGGAGAGCTGGTGGGGGGCCTGTCCCCCTACCAGAACCTGGCAAGGAGGAGGGCGCACGCCACCCTTGGCGTGTGCCCAAGTTGGAGGCGCCTAGGAGTCCTTGTTGGACAAGGACTCCATCTCCTTTTTGGATTCCAATTAGAGTTCTCCTAAGAACCAACTTTGACTGGTCTTAGGTGCCCTCTAAGGAGGAATCCAGGGACTCTATTCCCACCAATCAGATTTAGATCTGATTTCACAAAGGGTTGTGATTGGTTGGGAAGAAGAGGAGTTGGATCACGCTTAGTCTATAAATAAGACCCTGCGCCCAACTCAAATTCAATGATTGAATCATAGAATTCCCCACGCCCCAAGGCTGCCTCTCCCCTCCTTCCTCCATGCCAAACCACCTTCTCCCCTTCCTCTCCACGTCCAAAAGGAGTTTTGGATTTTTGGTTGGTGCGATCCAGATCAAAGAAAGGCGATCTGAAAGCTAGAAGGCTGCGCTGCTGCAAAGGACGACTGCTGATCTTCAAAAGAGTTTTGAAGATCCTCCAGATCAGATCCAGATCTAATTTTTGGAGATGTGATAGAGAAGAAGAGGATCTCCAGATCCAACCCTGAGTGGATACCGGTAGAGGCCAGGCACTTGCGTGGCTAGATCCAGAACCTTCCGCTGCATACAGGATCATCAACGGTAATAGGATTACCCAATCAAGGTAAATTAAATTTGATTTAATTTATCTATTATTTTATTTTTAATTTTTAAAATAATAAGAATTCAGATCTAAAATATATCAAGATCTGATTAGATCAAGAGAAAAATTTTTTGAAATATATCTCTTGATCTGATCAGATCTGAACGAACCTGGATCCGAAAAATCAGGATTTTCCTTCAACTGGTATCAGAGCCAAGGTTCTAAAAGTATTTTAGATCTAATTTTAAATTTATTTTAATTAAAAAATAAATGATTTTAGATGTCACATGAGATGTGATCAGATCTAAAATCAGAAAAAATTAAAATTAAATGATTTGGATCTAAGATTAGAAAATATGCATGACTAGTTCTAAAATAGAATAGTTCTATAGAATAGTCTTGCATGTTTTTAATTTAATTTGATTAAATCATATTTTAGATCTATTTATTTACTATTTTTTGATATTATAATAGTTATAATAATATCTAAAAAATAGCAAATAAAATTATTTAATTTTTAAATATCATATGAGATATGATTGATGCATGTCTAGACTAGTTGTAGAATAGTTCTACATAATTGTCTAGATTAGAATTTATTTTGATTAGATCAATTTAAATCTAATTTTTTAGATTATTATGAGATAATTTAGATCTGAAAAACATGCATGATTCGATACATGAGATGTATGCAAAATATGCCATGATTAGATCTAATTTGTATATGAGATATATGATATAGATCTAAAACTATTTTGTAGTATTGCATGTTCCTGATTAAGGCGTTCCTCTTGGCCGTCCGGTCATAAGAATGAAGAAAGGATTTAAAGGCCCTCTCTTTCCATTCGATGGGGTGTTCTTATGATGTGTAGGGGTGCTGCGTGTTCGTCCTTAATCAGAAATCCAAAACTTACTTTCTGCAAAACCCTAGATCCTGAAACCCTAGGATTTATTGTGCATATTTTGTTTATGAACCCTACTTAATTAAAAATTAAGATTATGGAATATTCAATTAGGTCTAAAATTGAGAATTTTAGATCTAAGACATATTCATAATACTGGGTTCGGGCTTGGGTAGCTCAATTAGGTCTAAGCGGTTGATCAAACCGAATCAAGAGTTGGTTAGATGGGATCAACAATGCTTAAATTGACCAGCCTAATAGGATTAAGTCTGGGTCAAGATCGAGTCACGATCAAGCAAGACCTAATTAGGCTCAGAGGTTAGAGTCTGGATTGTAGGCTAACCCAATTGGTTCTGGCTCAACAATTTGGTGTCTAAGGTAAGTTTGGCACATACGACCGACTGGTTTTTAATTGGAAGCTACTCGACCTGAATGCGTTCTTGTACGAGTTAATGGCATATTCCTTCCACCGGTCTCACTTACCTGGCCATATCTATTGACACAGTTCTGATCTGAGGTGGTCAATAATCCGAGCTAACCCATGCCACTAGGTTAGTCATAATTGTTATGACTATGACAAGTCTAGTTTAATGAGACCTGAATCAATTCTCCCTAAGAAAAGATTAAGTCTGAGGTCTTCCACCATTGTAGATGTGCGGGCCCTTCCCGAGGTTGATTGTTCTCGGACTGGATACAGTGGCTCAGTTGCACCGGAAAAGATGCAACCATGTCTATTAGGCATTGGATGCTATGGGCTGGAGGATGAGTTGGGCTCAATATTTTGGATACGGTGAGAGACTCAATTAGGAACCCAGTCTATGCAAATGGTGGGTCTGACTTAACTAAGGAGTGGATCAATATTTTGGATACGGTGAGATTCATGAATTAGAGACCAAGTTTGGGTGCACCATGATTAGAGAATCATTGAACAAGAGTTGTTCACTCATTGGCTAACCCATCACCAATAACTGTTAGGTGAGGTGATGAGTCAGTTGGTGAGACCGCACCACCCACTAGAAATCATTAATCATGGAGATTTTCGCATCTCTACAGAGGGAGTGTAGGGATCCGAGAAAATAGTGGGAAGCTAATTTATTTAAAAATAAAATTCCCTAAATAAATTGGTCAAGTCATAATTATAGTATCTAACTAGAATCTTTGACTCTCTACAGGAAAATGTCTGCGTCCAACCCATTGGCACGTATCCTGGACACACATAGACTGACTGGACCCAATTATAAAGATTGGCTCAGAAACTATAAAATAGTTTTGGGATTTCGAGAAGTTAACCCATGTACTGGACCAGGACCCTCCCACCTTACCAGCCCGTCCATCCATTGAACAGAGAGCGTCTCTAGAAAAATGGATAGACGAAGATAATAAGGCCAGATATTACATGTTGGGCTCGATGTCTGATGAGCTCCAGCGCCAACATGAAGATATCGGGACTGCTCGCCAAATGTTGGCTCACCTGCAGGAGATGTTTGGTGAACAGAGTCGCGCAGCCAAAGTATCAAGTCACGAAATGACTTTTTAAGGCTAAGATGCATGATGGGCAGTCAGTCCAAGATCACTGTCTGATGATGATCAAGGACTTGGAAGAGCTTGAGAAGCTCGGTGTGAAGTTGGACTTGGATCTGCAGAACGATGTTATTCTGCAATCCTTGACTGATGCATATGGGCAATTCATCATGAATTACCACATGCATAAACTTCAAAATTCCTTGGCCGAATTAATGAATATGCTGGTCACCGCTGAGCTTTCTATGAAAGGTTCTAAAGGCTCAGTTCTTGCTATGGAATGGACTTCTTCCAAAAGAAAGTCTTATGGAAAGAAAAAGAAGTCTGCAAAAAAGCAAAAGGTGGAAGGAGCCAAGAAGAAGAAGGCAGAGCCAAAAAAAAAGGCCAATGTCAAAGAAAAGTATTTCCATTGCAACAGCGACGACCATTGGAAGCGGAACTACCCTACTTACCTGGCCACCCTGAAGAACAAGAAGGAAGATCCTTCTGGAGGTATGCTCGTTATTGAGTCTAACCTTATAATTTCTTCTGCATCCAGTTGGGTGCTTGACTCTGGTTCTAGTGCTCATTTGTACACTTTCATGCAGGATCTTGAGGATAGCAGGAGGCTGAGGGATGGAGATATGATCCTATACATCGGTAATGGAGCAAGAGTTACTGTAGTAGCCGTGCGAACATACCCTCTTTGATTACCATCTGGTTTAGACTTAGGGTTCTATTGGTAAGGTACTTGACGATCGGGTCCATCCAACTAGGTTTGTTGTTTATTTGCAATACTTTTTCGACTTTGCCGATACTTGATCGTTCAAGATACTTGATGAATGTTCGATCGAGTATATCGGAAGATGTTATCGTAAGTCGAGAAAGTGCATCAGCTCGAGCATTTTTTGATCTTGAAATGTAAGAGATCTCAAGATGTTCGAATGTCGACATGAGGTTTTTAGTTTTCTGAAGGTACTTTGCCATAGTCGGATCTTAGGCTTCATATTCATCTTTGACATGTCCGGCTATTAATTATGAGTTGGTAAATACCTTCAGATTATTCACGTCGAGCTCTTTGACGAGTTTCAAGCCAGCTAGCAATGCTTCATATTCGGTTTGATTGTTGAAAGTTTTAAAATTAAATCGAAGAGCATATTCAGCAACAGTCTCTTTGGAGTTGGTGAGGATAAGACTTGCTCCACTTTCTTGAGCATTAGATGCTCCATCTATATGAAGTATCTATGTTAATCCATAGTCGACCTTAGATCCTTCCTTTATTTTTGATTTATTATTGGCTTCTTGTTTTGATTTGTCGTCGATTGCTGTGCACTCGATGATAAAGTCGGCTCATACCTAGGCCTTCATTGATGGTCGTGGACGATATTGAATGTCAAATTTACTAAGTTTGATCATCCATTTTGCCATTCTACCTGAAGTATCCGATCGATGTAGAATTATCTTTAATGGTTGATCGATTAGTACTATGATTGAATAGACTTGAAAGTATGGTCGGAGCCATTGTGCTGAGGTGATCAAGATATAGATCAGTTTCTCGACCCTCAAATATCGAACTTCAGCATTATGAAGCACTTTGCTAGTATAGTAAATCGATCGTTGAATTCAATTTTCATCTTTCCAAACAAGAATCGAACTTACTGCTTCCGTTGATGTAGCAATATAGAAATACAATACTTCTCCCACCTTCGATTTTGCAAGCAGCAGTGGAGACATCAAATATTTTTTCAAGTCTTCAAAAGATTATCGGTACTCATCTAACCATGAAAAATTCTTCGCTTGTCGTAAGATCTTGAAGAACGGTAAACATCTCTCAACCAACTTTGAAACAAATTGGCTGAGTGCGGCAATCCTGTCATTCAATTATTGTATCTTTTTTTTAGAAGTTGGGTGCTTCATGTCAATAATGATCTTTATTTTTTTTGGATTGGCTTCGATCTCACGTTGTGATACAAGAAATTCTAAAAATTTTTCAGCAGTTATGTCGAAAGTACACTTAGTCGAATTCAACTTCATCCAATATCGTCGAAGTGTGTTGAAGGCCTCCTCTAAATCTTGGCATGATCATTGGCCAAAGCACTTTTTACTAATATATCATCGATATAGACTTTCATGTTTCATCCGATTTGATCTTTAAATATCTTGTTAACTAGTCATTGATAAGTTGCTTCAGCATTTTTTAAATCGAATGGCATTACTCTGTAATAGTAAATACCTTTATCGGTTACGAAGGCTATGTGTTCTTCATCTTCTGGCATTATTCGGATATGATTGTAATCTACGAAGGCATCCATGAAGGTCAAAAGTTGGTGTCCTAATGTTGCATCAACTAACTAATCGATCTTCAACAAGGGAAAGGTATCCTTCGGGTAGGCTTCATTTAAGTTGATGTAGTCGATGCAAATTTATCATTTTTCATTAGCTTTTCGGACCATCATGATATTAGCAAGTCAGTCGGGATAATGTGTCTCCCTGATGAAGTTGGTGGCAAGAAGCTTATCTATCTCTTCATCAATGGCTTTTTATCTTTCGAGGGTAAATGGTCTTTTCTTTTGTCTCACCAATTTAACTTTCATATCGATATTCAATTGGTGAGTTATGATTTTTGAAGAAAAGCCTGGCATGTTAGTTACTGACCAGATAAATATATCGGCGTTCGTCCTTAGCAGACCTATTATTTGATTCTGCTCTTGATCGGATAATTGGGATCCGATCGAGACTATTTTTATCGGATTCGCTTCGTGTATGGGAATCAAAATTAACTGTTCAGTTGATTCCCTTCTTTCTTCAATTTTTCTTTGATCTAATTTATCGATCGTCAGAGGGTTTTTTGATTTTGCTCCTTCAGTGGAGATCATGAAGCAGTGCCGTGCCAATTGTTGATCTCCCTACATTTTATCGACTCCTTGTCGGATAAAAAATTAGATCAGTAAGTGAAAAGTCGACACCACCGCTCTTAATGTATTGAGAGTGGGTAGTCTGAGTATGATGTTATAAGTCGAAGGAACTCGGACAACCATGAAAGTAGCGAGGATGGTACTTCACTATGGTTCGATCCTTACAGTAAGGAGAAGAATAATTTCTCCTTCCACATTGATTGTATCTCCAATGAAATTGACTAACGACGTCGAGAATTTTCGAAGTCATTCAATCAGTAGGCGCATTTGGAAGAAAGTCGAGTAAAACAAAACATCTATCGAACTTTCATTATCCATAAGAATTTTTTTTACATCATAATTAGCTATCGTTGCCGACACAACGACAGCATGATTATGAAAAGTTTGTATTCCTCTTACATCAACATTCGAAAAGAAAATTACATTATCGTTCCATTGTTTTTTAGTCGATTCCTCTTCGAAAGTTGCCTTCTAGTCTCTAGATTGCCCGGAGATCATATTGATGACTCCGATCGTAGGTCGATTGTCATTCGCTTCCTCCAATTGACGTTGTAGTTGTCAGTCGGTTGGAGCCAGAGGGTCACGTAAAAATTTATCGAAAAATCCTCGGCATATCAGGTCCTCGATTTCATCCCTGAGTTAGATGCACTATGCAAAATCATGATCATGATCATGATGAAATCGACAGTACTTCTTTCGATCATGGCTCCTTGACGGTGCTTTCATCGATGGGGGGCATCGAATATATTCTGCTCCTTTAATTTTTATTAAAATTTATACATGAGGAGCAGTTAACGAAGTATAAGAGTTGAATTTCATGCTGAATCTATTCGATCTTGGACTCCATCAGGATGGCAAAGCTCATTTATCAGTCGGCTGCCAACTTGACTCGGTAGGAGCTTCGCTTTTTTTCTGTTTCTTTTTCTGACTTTTGCCTTTTGCTTGAAATCGATCAGAAGCAGCTTCATCCGTGTGGATATGTTTGGATGCACGTTCCAAAAGTTCTGCATATTCGAGGGTGGTTCTTATCCAGCGAGTAAGTAAACCTGGATCCCTTCAAACCTCTCTTCATGGTCGAAATAGCCATGTCTTCATTGAGGTCCTTGACCTCAAGTGTGACGGCATTGAAACACGCTACAAAATCTTATAGCATCTCTCCTTCGTTTTATCTAATAGAGAAGAGACTATCAGACATTCATGGTATTCTCTGGCTGGTGCTGAAGTGGGCTGCGAATAAATCTTCTAGCTACTCGAAGGAATGAATGCTTTCTGGCTGCAACCCAGAATACCAAGCTCGAGTAGCTTTCCAAAAAGTTGTCCGAAAGTCTTTGCACAGAAGGGCGTTAGAAGCCTCTTGGATCATCATGAGAGTTTTGTAACTCTCTAAATGATCGACTGAATCCATGGAGCCATCATACGGCTCCACTTGCGATATTTTGAACCGACTTGGAATCGATTCATCCATAATTCGTCAAAAAAATGGGGGGCTGAGTGGATGCTGAGGTCACTAGGACCCCTCCAATTATTCACTTTCAGTCAGATGAGTTGGTGGTTGATTTTTTTGAACTTTTGTTCATGGTCGTTGAGCCAATGTAGTTGTGAAAGGCTTGGGGTAGAATCCCCCGAAGAAGTTGAAGATGGAGAAATTGATGGTGTGCACGACCTCTTTCCCTTATAGATGCTGCGTCGAAAGAATGGGGAGGCCGACCGTCGAGTGCGGTGGGTGGCACGATGAGAATGCCGCGATGGTGAAATTTTGATGCGACGAGAATGTTGCACTGACTGTCGTGCTGGCAGAGGAGATAGAGATCATCGAGGAGCACGGTATCTGTGTCTTGATGGCACCGCTTGTGCTGTCGCTCTTCTACCGCCATCGGTTATTGTTGCTGGAGGCTATGCACTGCTTCTGTAAGAACCTGTATTTACTGCATTAACATAGCAAGCTATTGAGTTTGGACGTCTGCCAGAATAATCGGATATGAAAGACTGGGCTCTACCATCGAAGGTGGAGGAGAAAGATGATCTTCCCAATGGGAAGAATGCCTGGTGGAGTCGGTAAAGTTTTGAGCTTGAGTTTTTGGCATAGTATTAGAGCAATTTGTTTGCTTCGCCCCCTTCCTAGCGTGCCAATCTATTACGGCCAATCCTCTGGTATGCCTATTGTCGGGGTATGTTATCTGTAAATGAAAGTCCATACTGGCCAGAAGTGCTTCCAGCGGGGACTCTCTGATGCTTAAGTTAGTGGAGAATTAGTGAACAGGATAATCTGAATTAAAATTAGCAAAGTTTTGACCCAGAATGTCCTTATGAATGTACTTGATTTACCTTCCTTTTATAGGAGAATATAGTAATAACCATCTATAATAATCGTAAATCATGGGGTCCCGCTTATTCTGTCATTAAGGAAGCAGTTAATGCTCATTATCTAATCATGGAGAGGCTGTTACGTGCGTTTTATGCCAAGAATGAAGGTTGTGCCGACTATATGTCGGTCATACCGACCATATGTTGGCATCTGACTGATATCTAGATCAATCGATGATTGTCTATTTTTGGATAATTGGTCGGGATTTACCGACCAATAGTCGTCTGAAGTCAGTGAGCCGATAGCCGGTTGAAAGAAATTGGTAGTCGGTTAGTTGGCCGATTGGTAGTCGATTGATCGTAAGGTTTGTCCATATGTCGGACGCCAAATTAGTTGACAGTCGATTGATGAGTTATCTTTTCGACTTATTATCGTCCATCATGATCGTCGTTTAGTCGGCTCTATCGATCTATCAGTCGGTTCTACCGGCCATCAATCAAAATGCTGACGTTGAATCAGGATAGCGAAGTCAATTAACTCAATATTATTTATTTATAAACCACATGTTAGTTTGATACCAATATATTCTAAAGTATCCTGAACAAAAGTTAGTTGTAACGCAATCAAGGTCCAATGGATCCTTAAAATTACGCAAATTTGGATGTGGGTTAGACAAGCCCTGAAGGCGATTATACAAAATGCATGATGGCCGGCCTTTGGACCTTTAGATTATCCTTTTCATTGGTCCAAATTAATCTCCCAACATGTACTTGGCCGTAGAGGTTGAAGCAACTTGTGGAGTCAATAAAAAAATAAATAAAAGTCCTGTAACTATAATTGTGTAAACTTTTCGATCTAGATTATAGTTTATATTTTTCTAAATAACTTTTTTTGCAATTTTTATTTTCCAAATTGTTTTTCTTTTTTTCCTTTGCGAGCACACATGATGGTATAAGCCATCCCAAACAGGACTTAAAAACCATTTTTCTTCTCCATTTTATTATTTTTTTTAATCCTCATTTTGTTTTGTGATTCTTTTCTAATATCTTTTAGTGGGTAGGCACAGAATACTGAATGCAGTGTTACTCATATATTCTTCTGTGGAATATATAACATTAAAACAATAAAACATCATAAGAAATCCAAAATCAGAATTTGGAGGCTAGAAGGCCATATCAAAGGTATTTGAGACGTCCCCCTGCATACCTAATGGTTCGATCTTCGGTTTAATGCATACCGTACCCAGCCTTATTATGGGCTCAATCCTTCGCTTTTTGAACTTTGCATAGGAGTCATGCTTTCTTATCTATATCTGATGATTTTTGCAAAAGAAAAAAAAAAGAGGTATCAAGTGTCACATTACTATGGTCTTGGCACCGAATCTAGCTATGTCCTAAGCTATCGATGCCTTCCATTTGGTTCCATGTCATTGTCTTTATTCGATATATCTTGCTAGCTTTTGCAAAGTAGAAACATGCCTCTTGAGTCCAAAACCATACAAAAAGAAATAGTTTAACCTTAATTTGACCTAGAAGCTTTCATCAATTTCAGACTCTAGCTCTCCTAATAAACTTCTACAACTGAATCTATCGTCATGTTATTGTTTGTTTTTTTGTAGGATGTGGTGGGGAGAATCTTTGTGAGGCACTTGAAGCAAAAGGAGAGGATGATAAGCATCTCACGACCCCATTTCCTTTCCTTTTCTAAATGTCCAAGATACCTTGTTGGATGGTAGGATTTCTATGGTTGATCACAAGTTAATGTTACAAAAGGGGACAAAAAACCCTAAGCCTTAGCATCTAAGACATCTTTTCCGTTTTGTTGGAAACAATAAAGATAACTTTAGTGTGTTGAGCAGCACATATAATACATTTGTCTTAATATCAAAACCAGCAATTTGCTTTAGGGCATCCTCGATCAAGTTCAAGAAATTAAATCCAAAACTATTGTGGGATGCTTTTAAAGTGACTCAACAAGTTGCCTCTACCAAGGGGCATCATTGACCAAACGAGATCATTACATGCGTTTGTTCAACTTTTATCCGGTGTCATAGTTTAATTACTTCATGGTATTTTCCTCTCTAAGCCTCCATTCCCAACATTAAGGGTTGCAGTTAGATTGGTCTAATTTCAAGTCAAGTTCGATTCGGGTTTCAATTTCGTAGATACGATCCGATATTTTGAACAATTCCTCGATGGAGATAGTCTTGTTGTGCTCAGTGATATCTAAAACAGGTTTGCTCTACTTCTATAACACTTAATAATCTAAGCAGAAATCTAAACCTAGATTTGTAGCTCAACCTACTCCAAGAGCTGGAGATCTAAGCCCAACTGGATATGTTTTGGCTTGACTCACTGAACACCTATACTAACGTATGCGGTTGATGGAATATTTAAGTCCAATCTCTAGGATGGCTAACCATGGTTTGTCCCTTGCTAGCTTGGTTTTCCCTTCTTGACTTGTTTTTTCTCTATTCGTTGTTTACTCTGTGCCTTACATCAAAACCGCCTTCCCACATCTCCACTCCCCTCCACCCCCTCTTTTTTTCTACCTTTAAAACCGAACCCACAAGCTCCAATTCCCTCACCATTCTCAAGCCTTCTCCAATCACTGTCTTAATTCCCTCTTCTCTCCTCCCTCCACTCTCCCATCTCCATGAAAGGAAGAAGGAACCACCACCTTAGCCCTGTCGGAAGCCCATCTTCCGACACCGAGTCTGGTGGTGCAATCGCTGTGAGTCATGGGCTCGACTCGTCCCCAAAGGAGCAAGACCGCTTCCTCCCCATCGCCAACGTGAGTCGCATCATGAAACGATCTCTCCCGGCCAACGCCAAGATATCGAAGGAAGCTAAGGAGACGGTGCAGGAGTGCGTGTCGGAGTTCATCAGCTTCATCACGGGCGAGGCCTCCGACAAGTGCCAGAGGGAGAAGAGGAAGACCATCAATGGGGACGACCTCCTCTGGGCCATGACCACCCTCGGCTTTGAGAACTACATAGACCCCCTCAAGGTCTACCTCAATAAGTACCGGGAGACTGAAGGTGAGAAGAATTCCATGGCAAGGCAGGGCGAGCAGTCCTCCAATGAGGAGGGGAACCACAACCCAAGTTCTGATCATGGTGCAACTGGTGTTGGTCCGATGGCGAATAGTAGTATCGTGACCTCCAATGCTAGCCTTATGGGATTTGCTGGTGGGTTTTACTCTGCCGGGCCACCTGCGGCTCCACAAGGCTTTGGAGGGAGAGGGGGAAGGATGATGGGATTTGGAGAGCACTCCAAAATGAGTGATTTTGATATGGGTAGGGTCAATGAAGGTGGGGATGGAAATGGTGGTAGAGTTTTGCCTAGCCAGCTTCATGGAGTTCAATGGTGATAAATAGTATATAATGATGTTTTCTCTCCCTTTGGAGATGGTAAATGGTCTCTCTTTCGGGTAGTTGCACTCCTGTATCCTTCTTTCTCTAATATAACATATAATTAAAGAGATCGAAGGAAGAATGTCTATAAGAGAAGGAAGGTCATGTATTAATTTATGCATCTTTTTATATATAAGTACATATATCTCACTTGGTGTTAAGCACTTGGAGAATCTGAGCAAAGGGTGCTTTAGTCTTATATGAATGGAATGCTCTTTGCATGATGAAAATCTCTAAATGTGTTTTTGCTTTTCGGGATTCATGTATAATTAGACCCACCCGCCCATAGAGAACATTTCTCCCTCTCCTACTTCCTGAATAAAGTTTTAGAGAGAGATGAGACATATAATTAGACATCCCCTTTTCCTCATGGAGAACATTTCTCCCTTTCCTTCCGTCTGAAGAATGTGTTAGTAAAAGACATAACATCAAAGTGTTGACAATAGAAGGTTTCTACAGTTCGGGATTTTTTTTTAAAAAATAAAAAATAAAAAATAACATTTTGGTTGGTTGACTGAAACAAACATGTGTCATTAGTCTGTTCAGCCAATTCTAGGTCATCTTGCTCCGTGATCAGCATGCATAAAATTGTTATGTACATCACAATACAGTCCATCTCTCTTGCTCACTTGGATGTCAACTAGAGACAAACTCATGTCTCACCAATCACAGTCCTCTATTTCATCCAGCCAGATTTATAGTTTTCATGGACTTGTATTTATTGGTCATAAAGGAGAGAGACTGCAGCATTTTTTTCCTTTAGCTTCTCCTTAACAGGTGGCAGTGGCATATTTCTCTGATGATGGGGTCATGTCTAGCCAGCTGCAAGCGAAGACTGGACTAAAATTTGATGTTGTATTGGTTATAGGTATCACCTGTTTCCCGCTGACCGCAATATTCCCCTCGAAGGGCTTGTTAGGCTGGAAGATGATACCAAAACACTGGGTTTCTTTGGCTGTCAGCTGGTAGAGGACTGGGCCACGTGAAGTCGACTCATTGTTATTGCTAGTATCTTATTAACTTAGAGACGCCGGCCGGAATCTTACGTCGATGTCCTCAATCTCATAGTTCGAGTGGACGTGTCCACTTTTATAGTTTTAAAAGATGTTATATTTCCACTTTCTTTTGTTTTTGTTCTTTAAAAACATATCTTTATTTGGTTATGTGGAAAGTTATTTGGTTTGTTGTAGTAGCTTAGGTCTTTCTTGGCATATGAAAATCTGTCACATACTCAAGTTGCAATAATGGAGGCTCTGGAGGATTCGTTACCTTTAGTATAGAACTATTCTTCTTTCTATGGAATAATATTGCTGGAGGGATCTTCTACAGCCAAAGTGTAGGAATGCTCTTTAGCTCGTGCCATGTCGGATTTTGATAGGCTAAAGGAGTTCTCAACAACTATATATGTTGATTTTTTATTTTAATAGGCTAAAGAAATCAAAGTGGGAGTGCACATGAGACTCGTTGACTTTAGAATAATTTCCTCTAGTTATCGTAAAG
>QRFJ01000046.1:87500-161627 GCA_006176705.1 Cocos nucifera
ATAATGAGAGATGAAGCACGCTGGGAAAAAAAATCATATGACACTAGTGATCAATGTCTATCTTGGCCTGGAAAACAATGAGATGAATGCAAGAGCCGGAAATTCTATGGCAATTAGAAAATGAATTGCGAAGACCGATGCATGAAGTAGTTTACTTACGAATTATACTATTTCCAGTAGTGAAATCAGGAAGGCCAATATATAAAAATTATCAGGGTAGAAACCTATATACAAGTACATGGAACATGAACTATTGCAGCCCCACTAAATATGCATGACACCTGTGCAAGCACAAATACAATCAGCAAATACCTTCACATTGCTTATATCAGGTGTATCTGGTGTTTGTACAGGGTAAAACTTATAAAACAGCATGTTCTCGAATGCAGCTCTCATCTCAGGGTCCAAATCTTCAATGGCTTTCTTTCTTGCATCCTTTGCCTGCAGAGACACAAGAACTAAGCTTTTAAAGCGCTCACCAAAAACATTATTGTTGAATGCCGACTGCCTAGAGCCCATGGGAAAGGAAAAAGGAATTCTTTTATGACCAGTGAACCTGTCGTTGTGCTCTCTTCTGTTCTCTAACCTGCTCCTTTACATATTCCTGACAAAGCATGTCACATTTTATGGTTAATGATTATGGAAAGCAGTCCTCGACTCTCCATTAGCATGAGTTAAGGGAACTATCTTATGGAAGTGGTATGAAGACTTACAGGTTACATCCAACATACCCTGTTAGGTGGGCACATGGAATACAAGCATGTGGACATATGTATCAGTGTGTGCGTGTGTGTGTCTCTCTCTCTCTCTCTCTCTCTCTCTCTCTCTCTCTCTCTCTCTCTCTCTGTGTGTGCTTATTTTTGTTCACATACCTTGAATGCATCTTTCTGATCATTTGGTAATGCCTCCTCCTTGATAAGTTCGTCGGTGAATTCCTGGATATCATGAAAGAATTGATTCAGATGAAAAGGCTAAAAGCAGGAGCAACAACTAAAGCAACAACAAAGAGAAAAATAGGGCCTTTAGTCTTCTGGATTATTAGACTACAAAGGGTCAATCACAGTGGTAATGAAGGCTGAAAAAAGTGCAAATAAATAAATATAAGTTAAGAACTGGTATCTAAATACCTCAAGATCATCCAATTCCCAGTCAAAATCACAGACAACCTACACAAGTAAATAGTCAAGCATCAAAACAATGAAAAAACCATAAAACTGATTCTTGAGCATAAAAAAAAATTGCTGGAGAAGTACTTATGCTTCCTATACTGGTACCTGCATATAACAGTATATGTGGAAAATAGAAAGAGTTAAGGTTATTAGTTATAGTGCATGTACAAATACAGGGGGCTGCCAAATATAAGGCAATTTAAGTAAATTCTAAATTTTAAAAAGATTCACAAATAATTAGCTATTAATTTTTGGGAAAAAAGGTTATTGTCAGCACTGTGTTACCAGAACAACAAAGCTGTGTTCTTCTTCTTTTTTTTCTTTTCTTTTTTTCAGGATTGGAGGTTTTGTTTTTGGGCAATATTTCTTTTTTTTTTGTGGGGGGGGGGGGGTGGGGGTGGAAGGGATAACCACGGGAAGATTGGCCAGGAATCCAAGAAATAACAGGCCAAGTTTAGAAGGGTCTGCTCAGGATCGGAATAAAGATATCTAATTAGGGATATTGCGGGTATTGCATACCTGTGTAATATTTCCCGTTATATAGTGTTAGAGTTTGCAAATCTGGTGGTCAATCCCTAGAGGATGTAAAATTCTTGCAGAATGCAATCAATTTCAGATATCATAAGCATCTACTTAAGTTCATTTGGAGCTGTTGACATGGAGAAAACGTTTGAATGGAAAAACTGACAGCAAAGGAGAAAAAAAATAGATCACAATCACGCAAAGTTAAGGAAGAACCAGTTATTAGCCAATCAAAACCAAACTTATTGCTAGAACTTAGCTTACCGGTGGTTCTAATGGAAACATGATATTAACAACTGTATCATCTTCATCCTCATCAGCTTTCAAAGGTTGAAAATCTGTAAATAATAATAATAATAAATAAATAAATAAATAAAATAAATCATGCAAGAGTTTGAGAGAACCACATTACCAACAATGTAAATAGAAACCAACTTATAAATCATATAGCTCATCTTCTAGTGACACTTAAAATATCTTTCAAAAGAAATATTCAGCAATGTACCAAACAAGAAAAAGGTGGGGGTGGGAGGCGGTACAAATTTCAGCAAACAAAAATGGAACCACAGTTAAAAAAGAAAAAAAAAAAAATCTTCTTCAGTAGATTAAATATAAGCAAGCAGCAATCAACAGGCTCTCCACTCGTAGTAATTCACTAAACAAATTTGAAGATTTTTTTCTATTTAAAACCGTAGACCACAAAAGGGAAACATGGCAAATCAAGGCTTCAAATGTGATTGGGCCTAATGAACAGCACAAGTACTTCTTCATTGTAACATGCAGATGCAGAACAAATAATATTAATGAAACCTGATCATGTTGTGCAAGAAACAGGGCTAGGACTGTGACTTTGACATTATAACCCAGGGTGGCGAATTTTACAAGCTCTAAGCCAGCATTGAATATTGAAACACTCAACGTTGTATTTTAAGATGGCAACGTAGGAGACAGCCAAGTAATGACTACAATGTGTTCGTTTGATCCTTGTGCTAAAGTCAATTTTTGGGAAATAAAAACAAAAACAAAAAACAGAGAAAACAGATGCGCATTAAAGTGCCTGATTATGTACATCTCTGTTGTGGCATATTTCTGCTGAGATTACCCATCAAAACTATGGTTTAGAATACACACGCACGCACGCACGCGAGCACACACATGCACATATATATACATATTATATACACACAGAGAGAGAGAACTGAAATTCATTTTTACATGAAGGATACAATGAAAAATAGGAATACATTTTTACATGTACATCTCTCATATGATAAATATCCTTTTTATTTAGTTCATCAAAGTCTTGCGAGTTCTACATCTCCAAACTCTTCCTACAAGCTCTCTTTCTGTTTTTTTTTTGGGGGGGGGGCTAACGAGTGTTCACACAACTCTGGTGTGAATACAACCCATAAAGTCAGAAAACAAAAGATCCTGCAGAACCTATGGGCACGTCTCACCCTGTCACCAGATCAAGTCTCCGATGTGCTCAACAACGTAAGAAGCAACCTAATCTGCCATTATGTTCGTCTCCCGAAAGACATGCCGAACAAACACTACAATAGACTCACGAAAGAAAGTCCAGATATTACAAAGAAGCGGATGGGCCTCCAGCTGTCTCGTGTCGTCTCGGATCCAGCCGATAACAGTCACCAAATCGTCCTCTATGCAAATCCTCTCCACCCGCAGCTCCTGTCTAGCACAAATAATGCTCGTCCAGGCAGCTCGAAGCTCAGCTCTTGGAATGAATGGCTTAAATAGATGCGAGCCCCCTACTACCAATAGCCTGGCATCTGGACCCCAGATGACAAAATCAGCACCACCCCTGCCATCCCTGACACTACCATCAAAATTGACCCTGACAAACCTCAAGGGAGGGTGCTCCCAAAAAATAAAGATAACCCTCCGATTCGTTGTAAAAGTAGCATGGGAGTCCCACGACTTGAATGCATCAAAGGATGAATAGGCATCATCGAAACGGCAGTACTCCACAGCCAAACACAGCTACACCTAGCTCTCTCCAGCACCGAGTGTGCAGACACCACCTCGGCATTAAAGACCAGATTGTCCCTAGATAGTCAGATCTGATAAGCGACATATGCCATCCTCCCTCTTAGGTACAGGTCGACCCCCCAATCATGCTTCGATGAATCGCATCTAGGAAGGAGTCTAGCCGGGGGCTCTCTTTTTGTTTCAACTAGAGCACACATGATGAGGTCCAAAAGTCTTTCTACTTAAATATTGTGATCCAAATGTTGCTTGCCAACAACATTCCAAACCATAACTTAAGGCACCTAAGATGAGTATCTCAGATGTATCCAAAAATGGCCCTCCCCATATCCAATACCTTTATTTTTAAAATTAAATAAATGGATACCTAAAAGAATTGCTTAGCATATATCATCCCCTAGGAAGCATGGATACTTCAAATCACATGCCATACCTATATCGAATACATATCGGATACTGATACTCATTAAATACTTCTTAGATACATGTTTGATACTAATTTGAAGTAACCTAATTTTCAAAAATAAAAAAAGTCTACTTCATACACTTGAGATACTTCCCTGATACATTCAAACATGAGAGAGGGTGTTTGCTCTTTTTTTACTACTAACCTTTAGATGATGAATGGTTAATTTTATAGTTTATGATGTTATTATTAAAATATGAAGTATGTATTGCAGTCTATGGATTTGATTGATAACTAAATAATGAGCTTGTGAAAGTTGATTGTTATTTTAGTAACCTGCAATACTCTATGGATGTTTGCACATACAAACATGTGTTTATTATTTGTGTATGTATACATGTATCTGCATATAAAATAATTGTATATATATTCAATTATATATGCATGTGTGTGTGCGCGCGCGCGCATAGCCATACGGTATCCTACCTTTTTAAGGTTTGATGTGTCAGCATATCTGTATCCTGTCATATCCACATGCCGTATCCGTCTACATGCTTTGTAGATCATGACATTTCAGGTGTAAATCAGATATGTACTGGACACAAACATGGATAATCCAATAAAATATCTGTATTCCATGGGCTTATCAATCCCTTCAATGATTAACAAATATATTGTGCAATAAACAATGTCACTTTAGGCACATTAAATGGAAGCTGAGAGCTCATGTATTTGGTTGTTATGCACATCTCCACCACACTAACATCTGCTATCAAAAGTGTGCTTAACAAAAGCATATCACTATTTATCACAGAAAGGACCTAATAACACTATTAACAACTTTGTACAACTATTAATATGTTATATTTGGATTGGCTTGGGAATAATTTCATAATATGAGCCTCCTAAGATGATCATCTACCTAATCTCAACATTTGAACTCATCTAACCTACAGAAACAAGTCAAATAGATTTTTTATCGGCCATGGCTGCTTGCTCCAGCTAGATGAAAAGTTTGAGACCTAGATACCAACTGTGCTAACCTGGACAGGTAGGACATGAAATCATAGTGGCAAGCCAGTGGAATGTTGATGATGAACCAGTGATATATTGGGCCAATATGATTCACTTGTCTCCCGACTATTGCTGAAAATCTAAGACGACTGTTGAAGTGCAAATGACAGTTTTGGATAAGCATGTGGAAAAGTCAACTTGCATACAGTACAAATTTGGTGGAAAGCAACTCCTTTTTTGGGGATGGTGATGAAAGCAAGGTTTTCCAAATCATGAGATATTGTCCATCATGGTGAGAAATCAATATTATATGAATCGAGATCTTGATTTATCTTGACATATTGGAAATCTCAACCAATTTATAACAACCGAGTTATCAATATCTTGGCCAAGATGGAAGGTGGGCAGATTATGGAAAATATTTGACACATCGGAAACCTCAACCCATGTATAAAAACTGAGTTATCAATATCTCAGGCAATATCACAAATTCACAATACTGAGGTTAACAATTGTTTCTAGACTTTGATTCTAGTATTTATTTAGTTCAGATAGTAACGAAAATTCCAGACAATCTGTTGATATTGCATCAGCTGGTACCTTTGAATACATTATTTTATATGAGCCAATATAGTAAGAGCTAAGATTTTACATAACCATATCCATAGGTCCCTGATATCTAATACAAACCAATATCTAACTGAGATGAAAACCTGGGTGTAAAGATACAGCAAGATAGCATTATGGTCCAAGCTCCAAATCTATGCTACAGAAAGCTAACAACAATTAGTTTCATCAGAACGCTAAATTACCAAGAAAAGGACAAGAAGATTAAAAAGATGCTTTTACTTGTAAAATTGGAGTCGAATGAATGGAACAAAAAAAAAAAAAAGCACTATTGAAATGTTACATGAATTCGTTACGGAGATACATATCATGCAATGATAGGTTGCATAGCTGAATATTAAGGTTTCGACAAAAAATTGCATACATACATGTATAGGAAAAATTAGCATGTGGATGAGGAAATATGGTAAGGCAAGATAGCTGGAAGAAGAAAACTAGCAAACTGGAGTTTTGGAGTACCATAAGTCAATGATGTAGAGATGAATTCTGGTTTGGACTTAGAAAAAACTCTAAATACTAGAACTCACTGCCAAACACTTGATGATAGAAGGCATTCAACCTCTAGTTGAAGGGCCTATAAAGAGGAGGCAGAGACCAGGAAAACACAAAGAGATCTATGATATTGAATATACTATATATATATAAAATAAAAAAAAAACTCTTGACAATATCTTGATCTACCTAGGTCTCAATTGAATGAAATATCATTATCCATAAACAAAATATGGGATAGGACATTTCAATGAAGTTTAGGATAAAATGGTCAACGATTATGTTCCACAACAGTTTACTTAGCATTAGAGCATCACTTTTGCTAAATTGTAGCAAACATTGGTTCAAGATTGAATATCATGATCGTTGATCGAAGTCGTAACTTCACAAAATAATCAGATAGGAGCAATAATATGGAATGGTAAAAGATTATGAATCAGGTACTGAAATCTGGAATATAACTACATATGAGTAGTAATCTGGGAGTCTGGATCGAGTGCATAACAGCATCCATGAAGTTCATATTCACTTTATAGTCACAGGATCTAGAAGACATATATCATATATAAGAAAGTCATTCGTACAAACATGCATAGATGCATGCATGCATATGCATATACATACATATATGAGACCCATTAGATATTACAATAACAAGGTCCCTAGATCAGTTACAATAACAGAGTTGATCAGAAAAGGAAAACTTTGGATTTTCATCAAACACAGATTATTATTTAGTATTTGATGCATGCATGCATGCATGCATACACACAAAAATACATACATAAAAATAGATATGAGAACTGTTAGACCTTACAATAACAAAGTCACTAGATCAGTTACAATAACAAAGTCAATAGATTAGAACAAAGACTCTTGTGAAATATTTGACACTGAAGGAGAGTAGATTTGAAGTCATTATGTAATTATTCAGACTCCTATTATACCTAACCACAAATGTTATCAAAATTAAACTAGATGTTCAACTGTTTATATGTTTGGACTACTTGAAACTGGTTCGACTGTGTTGGCCATCAAACCATCTTAGCGTAAACCAAATAGGGAAAGTGGACTCTCCCCAACCCAAACACTACCTCCCTCTATCCAAGTTCCTTCACCATGATCCACTGTTCCTACCCACTGGCACTATCTCATCAACCTCATTCCTAGCCTCCTAACTAGCATACCTAGCTCACCTTCTACTCCTAACACCCTAGCCCCTGGCTGATACTGTTTCACTCACCCCACTCTCTCCCAACACCCACCTCTACCCCCCTCCTGTTACTATCCACAGCCTGTCTATGCTCCAATGAAGTCATGCATGGCCTTGGAAGCTCTTTAAAGGAAGCTGCCTGGTACACATTTGTTTCCTTAAACAAAACCAATCAATACCTAAATGAAATGCTTGGTTCAGATTTTTTTTTTTTTTTGAAAGTACTCTTGGTCAATTTGAAGCCTTGCCTGAAGCTCTAACTAGTGCCATCACAGCCAGCCAAAGCATATGATCCAATTTCAAAATATTGCTCACCATTATCCTTTGATAACATTACGGTATATGTAGGTTTAATTATAATATTATCCAATGTATTAAGAAAATCTCAAATTTTCTTAATGCAATTGTAAACAACCTAATAGAAATGCACATATAACTTTTCGACATGCATAAAGTTCAATGTTCAGGATATCCTCTTACGGTGTTTAACACCACCCCTTACGATGATTCTACCGTCCATGAAGCATATGTATTTTCTTAATCAATTTAGCACTGGCCATATTTGTTAAATTCTCAAAATGTTATATAAATTTCAATTGGCTCATGCCATAACCAAATGAAGAACTTGAAGTTGTATATAGAAAATCCTTTTTCTGGAAGAAAAGCCCTCAACTGTCTATACTCAAAACTAACATCATACTTAATTATTTTAAGCACTTCAAAAATACAGCTACTTGAAGATGTCCCTAGTTTTTGGTCTGTCTTCAGATATTTAGACAATATCACAATACTTTGTAAATTCTCCTTTCAAATATATTGCTTATTTAGTTTTCCTACCGATATACTAGAATTTAAATTGAACAATTGAGCAAATACTCATAACTCATGCTTAAACACATAACGTATTCATGATCAGATTCAACATTCAGTCCCTTCACATGTACTGGGCTTGAATACCACTTAAGCAACCACCTCATTTCCACCTCAAAGACAATCAGGTATTTTGGACGGAGATATATAGATACGAGAAATGCTTTAAGAAAATTTATTTATGGTGTCATATTGACCTTGATGAGGATGGATGATGAACAAAATCTATAAAAGAATAATCTACATTGATGCTTTCATATTCAATGCAACTATTTTACATTCAACATTAGGGAGCAAAAGCTCAAATCACAGACCACCATACATAGTAAGAGAAAAAGATGTTGGGGCATAGAAAATTATGGCAAAATGAATTATTCAATGTATAAATTTCAAATGGGTTGCAACAACCTTTTGCACAAAATAGGAAAAAATAAAAGGTAAATAAAACTCACAAGGAAGGCAATAGTCATATTGTTTGATGCGCTCGATTTTCAGATGTTTTAAAGCAGATCTGCAGGATAGTATCCAGTTTATATAATCATAATTTAAGATGTAATATGTTTTCGTAAGATCAAAGCATCCAATAGAGGTCAATGACAAAGAAAAGTAATTAGTTACATCCAGCAAAATGATAATATGAAAAACAAAAAAGAAAAAAAAACATTAAAGAAAGATACATGGGAGATTTAGTGACTCGCAATAAGAATCATGAAGAACTAAATTATCCTAATGCCAAGCAAACCAGTATTGCTTCTCCGTGCAAAATTTATACCATAGTTTCATAGTTCACATATCCAGTAAGTTCTTCAAAGAAAAATGTTGAATAAAGTGCCAGACAGGCTATAATTACATAGACAAAAGAAAGAAACCAATAGCAAAAAGTAGATCAAGGAAATGTTTGTGTGTAGCTCCAAAAGCATTTAATATATCCACATCCGCACAAAACTGAACAACATATATTCCAATGAACATTTTAAATAGTCCAACACCCCCCCCCCCCCCCCAACACAAAAAATAAATAAATAAATAAAAGCTCACTTTCAGAATCCCATGGTACCGGCATGGATACAAGCGAAAATAGAAACACATGATCTAGAACCATTAAGAGGACTGCTGTCCAAAGCGATGGCTGAATCACATAACCAAGAATTTGAGATAACAAATAGTAGACCAATGATAACCAGCTATGATATTGACATCTGAATGGAATAGCTGACAGGAAAAGAATGTGAGGAGATGAAGAAAAGAAAAAAGCAAGAAAGCTGGTCGAGCATGTGCAATTAAGAGTATAAACTATTTTGGTTGATAAGTAATATGAAAACAAGAACTAAATAAGGGTACAAATTCAATCAAACAAAAGTAAGAACCATCAACTAATATGTAGTTACAACCTCAACTAAACAAAGCACCTCGCAATAAAAAGCAGAAATATATAAGAGATCACATAAGCTCTTCATGCTTATAGTTTACTCAGTTGTAAGTGCAAGTGCATTTCTAATTGCTGCAACATAATTGATGTTCCAAATTTCTAGGAACTTGAATTGGATCAAAATATTTTTCAAGTAAAAGATTAAGAATCAAATTGATAGGCAATGACCTTAAAATAGTTTATCATAGAAGCTGGTATACAAATGCAATTTCCCTAATATAAGTCTGAAATAACCATTACTAACAGCATATGTATTATCAAACAAGGTATATAAATCAAGTTCAAGGGTGTGAGTGCATATAAATGCACGCATTGAATTGTAACATAGAATAGGAAGTGATAACAAAACATTTGTACTAAAGAGTAATAACATGGTAATGTATGTCAATAAATTCATATGCCACCATATTTATAGCATGTATATTAATTGAAATTTATCCATAGGCCATTACATATGAAGCACGACAATCAAATAACAATCAATAAGATAACGAGAACTATATTGATGTTAAATGTTAATTTTTATATTTTTCAAACACTTGATGTGTTGGATATTAATTGCCTGAAATTAACACTTGTTAGCAAGGTGTCTAGATTCAAGGAGATCAGCATAGACACCAGTGACTACAATCAATCATATCGACACTATTATTTTCGTAGATAGACCTACCATATTACCATTTTGCAATCATCACTTGAAGGAACGTAAATATTAAATAATCATAGTAAATAGAAACACAGTTTACATTGGTAGAATTCATTCAATGATAGTATCTAAGGAAAATCCCGTGCAATATCAGCAGTTGACCAAAACAAAAGCCATATAAAATAATGAAAAAAAAAAAAAAAACACGAATGTACCTTCGCTGGGTGCAGGCCAAGGTAAATATTTGAGTATTCAATCTGTCAACCCGACTTTGCCTGTCAAAGAGAGAAAACCTAACTAAGCAATACGATCTGCCATGGAAAATTTTGTATAATCATATTTGAAGTTTCAAGATCCTAAATATGAAGAATGAATCGACAGTACCGGTCTTCTAGCGGAATGTATGGAACCCATGCCATTTTCATTGCCTTCATTGGTATTATTTCTTCGGTCTCCCTTTGAACAGATTTTATACCAATCTTATCTGACGGTGGGATAGGAGAAATCACCTGCTCAGGATTATTTTAATGAAAAGAGTAAAAAATTTGTCAACGTTTATAATAGCACCATTCATATGAACCATAAAGCCTTAAATCAAGGTTTTCAATACCGATACTACCTGCATACCATTTTTCAATCAGAACAGTATGATGTCAGTACGGTTCCACTACCAACACTATATACCAAATTGATACATTCCAAAAAATTGAAAAATATGATACCAATCAACACGAATGGTGTGGTACCGCCAGTATGCACCGGATGGACCAGTACAGACCAGCATGACCAGTCGTAAATATACAGCTGTTTCAGCATCCCTGCACCCACACCGGTCAAGGTTTTCATCCCTGAACAGTACAGTACCGGTCATACAATCCCATTTTGGTGGCTCTGAAACCATGCTTAAAATATTCTGGTGTGATAAACTGCAATTTGTTTAAAACATAAAATAGCAGCTTTCTATGCCAACACACACTGCAATTGCAGCAGAAACTATTTGCAGGAGACAAATAACTATGTATACCATGTTCCACAGTGTCAATCTAGAAGCACATATGCTGCTACACTGGAATTTGGAAAGGCAAGAGATAAAAAAACATACATGAGGCAACATTGAAGTTGTAGTAGTCCATGTTCTTACATATACTCATTTCTATGTATAACTCAAAAATTAGAATACTTAACAAATGGATGCACATTCAGTCTAATAAATTAATCCCTAAAATCGATGTACTTATATAAATAATGGTCATTTAGAGGCTTCATCTGCACATGAAGTATCCACTAAGCCACCTTGACAAAACCCACCTTACAAATCCTAATCAGTTATCTTCAGCTGCTTGTGACCCTTACTCTCAAAGTCTCATAAACAAATCACCTCATATGTAAGCTAACCTACTTTGTCTCTATTTTACATTAGAACTGTCAGGCAAAACCCTTCCCAGAGCCCTCTGTCTCATGCAGCTGTCTTACAGACCAAGGTCATCACTGCATTATTTTGGAATTAGACACAATATGTTCAGCTAAGCATGTTCTGGAATAAATTGGACTGCGAAAGTACTATGTTGAACAAAAATGGGATTGTGGCACACTGGCACATTTGATATTAGGCCCACCAATGTTTTTTAAAATTGCATTTGTGAGGCCCCACATGAAAATCAAGTACTTGATTATCAGCATGAATTACCAAACAGCAATGTTTGCCATGGACCAAAAATATGCAGGCCCCACAAAGAACATGTATTTCACATGTAACCACTCTGATCTCCCTATAAATTAGTTAGATGGATCATCGCGATTCAGATCATACATTTGGCCATGTGCTTAACCAGCAATGGAATATGGTAAAGTCTAACAAAGAGAAAAGTTTGAAAAATTAACTCCAAGTGTGGGAAGAGAAAATATGAATTTACTTACAGCTACCACAATGGGAATAAGTACGACTTTCTGTTCACCCTTTACAACCAACAACTGAGCTGAAAGAGGGAAAAATGATCAAGTAAATTTATTAGTATAGACCATAATCTTTTATAAGCTTGACAAGCAATTAAGCAAAGATATGCAAGTTCCATATGTTCTATACTCAAAACTTAAAGAAATAAAATAAAAAAGAGAAGGAAGCACAAAAGAGTTTTTGCATACAAATGCAAGCTCAAAGGCTTCATGATCATGCTCTACTTATTTTTGGCCATCAGATAGCAACTAGGTATGCATAAGCACAAATAAAACTCATAGCAGAGGTTCCAAGATCAGATTAAAAATGCAGAGAATTAAAGTTAAGTTGATATCATGTCATGGTAGAAGATCACATAGTGAACTAATATAAATTCAATGGCTATGGCTTCATGCTGCTAACAATGTAGTTTCCCACCATTAGTAATTAAGAAGCACGAAGTTGAATAAAGTGAATGTAACGGGAACAAACACCAAATAAACAACTTACCTTCGGTGCATCCAAACAGGTAGACCTTCTTTCCCTGAAGCTGTCCCCCTTCCTCAAAAGCTCTCTATTCATAACAAAACATAATTCAGTTCATTCCAAACAGAATTGATCAACATTAAAACTTCAAAAAACAAATCCCTGAATATTAACTCGACTAAGCTTTAATCCCATACTTAAAAAGATCCCTTAATCATACCTCCAAATTTGAAAAATTCCAATTGATCTCGCAAATTTTATCCATGTTTTCCCACTGTCATCAACAAACGTTCAAAGGTTCACAACAACTCAGGATAACAAAAGAGAACAAAGATTATCAAGCATGCTACTTTATGCCTATTTGATACAGCAGCTTCCAAAAGTTATCTTAAGATATATAAAATTAAAGTTTGATGTTGAAATAGACCTCAGTTCCAACAGGAAAGGCAGCTTGCCATAGATCCTCCTGCATAATAACAGCCATTCTTTAGCTCAACAGTCTAATGTAAGAAAGCATAACATACTAACATAATTGGGAAAAATACATTAAACCACAACATGTACAGACAAATTTAGGCCTGATGCCAATAAGAAATTTAACTTCGAATTAGAAAAATCCAAGCCACCTAGAGTAGAATTAGACGTCCCAAAAAAAAAAAAAAAAAAAAAAAAAACAGGTCTCAGCAATGAAGTAGTTATTAATACATACATCCCATATAAGAAATACAACCGAAATACAACCTAACAGAACAACGCCCACATCAACATAACATATCTCAGGAAATCCAAACTATAGAACCAATCAACATCAAATCCAACAAATTTCCAACCATCAATCACCCCGCAATAACCTCCCAAGCCCACCAAATCCGCAGAAAATCAATAAGCAAAAAAAAAAAGGAAGAAAATCGGTCGGTCGGTCGGTCGGAAGAGGAAACTTAACCAGATTCCTCTTCTCGGGGAAGAACTCGGGCTCCGTCTTGGGCTTGGCGGCAGCGGGGGCCTTGACCCGTTTCCCTCTGGTTGAGGCCTTGGACTCCCTGGGGAGCCTTTCCGGCGACTTGCTGCCGCCCTCCTCTCTCTTTGCCGCCTCCGCCGCAGCCTTCCTCTTCCTTCCCCTCGGCGTCGCCCTTGGCCTTCTCATCTCCGATCAAACGAATTACGGCTCGGATTAGGGTTACGGTTTGGAGAGAAGAAAGCGAGAGTTGGAGAGAGATAAGAGCTACAGAGTGAGGCAGAAGGGGGTATGACGGAGATCTGCGAGCAGAGAGAACGCGGTCGCAACCCGAATTTGAAGAGTGGAGAGAGAAAATAAGGCAATTTATAGTGTCCGATTGACAGGACAGACGGGGCGTGAGGAGGTATCAAGAGCGGATTGCCTGAAATCGAAGCCGTCCGATTTTCTGTTTGATGTTATCCTGGCCGTCTGATCTGTGGGGTAATGGGGGATCGGGCCGATCGGCTAGTGCGGCCGGCCACGTGCCTTTTGACGAAATTTGAACAGTTTGTTGGCACCCGGAAAAATCTAGCTGGGGGATTCTACTAGATCTTGAAAGTTCTGCGGACCGGGCTCGAGTTTAATAGAATGGACCGGCCACAACCGGCCCTATTTTTGGCTGAGGTCCAGGCCATGGGTCCACACAGGGTTATGTTTCACCTTCCTTCGCTCTAGTCCACCATCGGATCATCCACCATATATTCAGGATGCTCCAAACTCCATTCATGCACCTCCATAGCTCTCAAAGTTTCATCCACCTACACAGATCTAAAAGCAACCAATAGTGGATAATCCAATAGCAGATTCATGTAAAGGAAGATAAATCTTTTTTTTTTCCGATATATAAATCCTTATCAACCATAAAATTGACACTAAAATAATAAAGCCCTCTTCATGCATGTTCACATTCAGACATATTATAACAATCAGTACCATCACCGTCACCACCACATCATGATTGTATAAGAATAAAGAGGCTCATAAGAGTTCCAAAAAAGCAGCCTTGGTAAATCTGTGGCCAAAGCCTTAGTAAATATGTTATAACATAATTTTATAGGCGGACCTATCGCATTATGTATCAACATCTTATTTTCCAGTTGTCATAAGACATACTTTGATTTGCCATATTAATTGATTCAACCAATCATAGCCGGGCACGAGTTAGTGAATACACTATTATATCGGTAGCAATTCTCCATAGCCGCCATTGGAGGCCCCAATGGACCATAAATATGTTCTTTTTTGGATACACATGATACATCTTAGTTCTGTCAACCATGCTTATTCTTTTTTATCAAATTGTTACAATATACTTTTAAAAGTGGTTATGGGTGTTAAGAAAAATATCTCGATTTTTTTTATTATAAGCCTACAGTGAGGTCTAGAATGATGAACGAAATCCAACGAACTCAAGAACAACTCAAATAAAGATTAGACAAAAAAGATATGCATAAGAAAGTACGCGGAACTACTGAAGGAGGGTCCACGAGCTGGCGCAAGTTGGTGGGCCACCAAGGCCCAGTGCGCGGCACGAGCTAGCCACGAGGGCACGGCCCAGTGCGGAGCACGCCATGCGCAGTCTAGCGTGCTCGAGCGCATGAGTGGCCCGGATAGATGCACGGCCCAGTACGCACAGCGCCCATGCAAGCATCTACACTACACACCCTACGCGGCTGATTGGGCGCGGTCCACCCTGGATCGGCACCCACGCGATTCATGGTGGACCCTTTAAGGGTCTACCGCAAGAAATGCAGTGCAAGGGCTATTTTTTGTCATTTTGGCATATGTGGCAAGCAAACATTGGCCTGGGTTCCCGATACAACTGGTTCACGGGTGGTCCATGGTATGTAACATGCACAATTGCATGATCTGATGACTGAGAGATCATCCGAAATTGATTGAGCGGCTGAGGACTTAATTCGAGATTTAATCGGATTTCTTACTCTAATCTGGGATCGAATTTTGGCCTATAAAAGGCCTTATGGGCATGGGCTTCAAGTAGACCGTGGTAGCAACGATAGTAGACAGATGGTAGACGCAAAGAGCGCCAGCAGATAGCAAGACTAGAGGCTCCAGGTAGACAGTTAGATAACGGACAATGATCATTTCAAGAGGATCTCCAAGAGAGAGCTTTGTAAGTATAACTTATAGTTGAGATGATTGTATACGAGTATTGAGAGTATAATCTTCTCTTATATTTGTTCTTTTTTCATAGTGAAGCTTTACATGCCACCTAGAGGCGAGCCTTTGGACTGATCTATGTACTTGATTATATTTCTTTTATTTCTTCTTTCTTTCTATCGTAATATTCTAGTACGAGATCTCCAATAAGTTATATTAAAGCAAGTTGATACTCTAATAATTGATATCAGAGCTAGGTAATATCGAAGGAAGGATTGTAGCAGTGGTGATAAAGATTGAAGAATATGGAGAAAACAAATATAATCAATGTGGAGATCAATAAGTTCAATGGAAAGGATAATTTCTTCTTATAGCAAGCAAAGATAAAGAATGTTTTCATCCAACATGGATTGATCGATGCTCTCTTATATGAGGAGATACTTGTCACCATAGAGGTGAAGGATTGAAAATAGATCTAAATGTAGGTGGTGAGCATGATCCACTTGTACCTAGTAGATGATGTAGTAATCTATGTACTTAGCGAGACTTCTCCGATGACACTGTGATCAAAGCTCAAGAAGTTGTATATAGCAAAATCGCTCACAACATACTATTCCTTTGGAGGCAGTTCTACCAGCTATGAATGGACGAAGGACAAAGTATATAGGAGCATCTATCCAACTTCCAAAAGATTCTCACTGGCCTTCTCAACATTGACAAAAAAGTTGGGGAGAAGATCAGGGCGTTGATCTTGCTATCATCCCTTCCATCCTCTTTCGAGTCTTTAGTGATTGCTCTTCTTTTAGATAAGAGCACCATCAAGATGGAAGAGGTAACTTCTACACTACTCCAGAATGAAGTTCTCAAAAGAAAGAATCGAGCCTCGAGTTCACATAACAACTCGACTTTGATGGTGATCGGAGATAATGGCGACAGAAGATAGAGTGGAAGGAGATTGCGAGGTAGGCGGTTCAAGTCCAAGACAAGAGACCAAAGCAAGATTAGGTGCTATCGGTGCGACGAGTTGGGGCATCGTATCAAGAATTGCCTACAACTCAAAGATTGGACACATGCTACTATGGTGATGGCCAATAGCAATACAGAAGGCAATGACAATATCCTTCTAGTAACTGATGAGGTATCTACTTCTTCCTCCTAGTGAATTATGGATTCTGCTTGTTCCTATCATATATGTTGCAGAAAAAAGCTGTTTGACTTCCTGGAGACCAATGAGAGCATTGTGCTCTTGCCAAATGGATCAAGCTGTGAGATCAAGGATAGCGGGACGGTTAGTATGAAGCTCCATGATGGAACATTGAAGAAGTTAAGTAAGATCTGATACATACCCACCTTTAAGAAGAATCTAATCTTACTGAGTAGATAGAATTCGACTAGCTTTAGATAAAAAGCTGATGGAGGAATTTTGAAGGTCATGCATGGCAGTAGGATAGTAATTAGAAGAAAAAAGTATGGAGGACACTATCTCATGGCGGAAAGCCCAATGCGAGGTGAAGCTCCAGGTAGAGGTGGATCGGGCACGAGATGGAAGACTCTAGAGGACGACATGTGACGTTGCAAGGTGAAGTTTCTATTACCATAAGAGGTTATCCCGAACAAATCTTTGATCAGGTGGATCACAGCAATCGATGAAGATAGGATCGAATGGCCTAGCTCGACTCTCATGTTTGCCCATCCATGATCAGTAGACAATTGCCCTAGAGCATGGAGGTGCGAAACAAGCTCTTAGATAGATAAAGATCGAATATCGAATTGAGATGGAGATTATTAAGAAAAATATCTTAAATTCTTTTATAATAAGCCCACAGCGAGATCCAGGATAACGAACGGAGTCCAACGAGCCTAAAAACAGTCCAAAAAGAGACCAGACGAAGAAGATATGCATGAGGAAGCATGCGGAGCCACCAGAGGGGGTCCATAGGTTAGTGCAGGCTGGCGGGCCACCAGGGCCCAGTGCACAATGTAGGCCGACCGCGAGGGCACGACCCAATGCATGGGCACGTGGGCGTAACCCAACACGAGCGTGTGCCATGCATCGACCCAGCAAGCTCGAGCATGAATGCAACCCGAACAGATGTATGGCCCAGTATGTGCAGCACCCACATGGTTATCCATGCTGCACACCCTGCACGGCTAATTGGGCGTGGTCCACCATGGACCAGCTCCCACATGGTTCAAGGTGGACCCTTTAAGGGTCTACCATGAGAAATCATGGTGCAGGGCTATTTTTGTCATTTTAGCATATGTGGCAAGCGGACATTGGGCTGGGTTCACAATATAGCTGGTTCACGGGTGGTCCATAGTGTTGTGGTATTAACTTACTCTGATACCAAACTATTGGGATATCAGCTATTCTAATATCGCTTGTTAAGGATTTAGTACCAAATTATTACGACAGAAAGAAGGAAAAAATAAAATAAGAAAATAATTAAGTACGTGGATCAGTCTAAAAGCTCACCTCCATGGGGCATGCAAAGCTTCACTATGAAAGAGAAAAATAGGTACAAGAGGAGAACATCCACTCTTAACTCATCATACATAAATCTCTCTCAACTAGAAGCTATCCTTACAAAAGCTCTCTCAACATCCCAAGAAGACCTATAGAAGCTATAAGATGCTCTGCCCTCACAACCTCCTCGCCGGATGTTATGCACCTATTGCTTCTCTCTCTCACGGGCTGTACGTACTCGATGCTCTGCCAAGCTCCTCTTGGCAGCTGCCTGAGCCTCTCTACATGCCTTTCACGCCACACCCACCATCCTTTTCTACTCTACAGTATCTCAGCCCTTTAAATAGGATGAGAATCCTCTTCTCAATAGTTCACAGGAGTCCTAATAGGATTCGTTCTCCTAATATGAGTCGAACATGTTCTTGATGGAGTCTTGAAATATTTTTTGACTTTCAGATCATGACCGCAACCCTCTATGACCGCTGGATCCTATGGTCCACGTGCAACTCTCATAGATCCCTTGGATTAATCACAATCTGAATCCAAACAGAAAAAATCTCGTCGTATTCTGTTCGTCTTCATCGAGCCGGCTCGATCAGAGATCAAGTTAGCTCGACTGCATCTTGCCTAGACTCCTACTATCATCTGCCTGAGAGAGCCAGCTCGACTATGGTTCGAGTCAGCTCGATCTCAATTCGAGCTAGCTAGACCGCGTATTAGAGCCGGCCCAACTATTGTGCTGAAAACTAATTCTCTTCTTACTGTGGATTGAATTTGATGCATCAAATCCTAACAATCTCCATCTCGACTTGACATTCGGCTTCCACCTGACTTTGAGAGCTTATGATCTGTCTTGCCTCCAAGCCCTAAGGAATGCCTACTGAACATGGATGGGCAAACGTGGGAGTCGAGCCAGACCACTCAATCCTACCTTTGTCATAGATTGTGTCCACTTTAACCAAAGATCTGCTCAAAAAATTCTCCTACGATAATAGAAACTTCACTCTACGATGTCACCTCTCGTCTTTATGAGTCTTCCATCTCGTGCTCAATTCATCTCCATCTGGAGCTCCATCTTGCACTGGACTCCCTCTAGCTCTTGAAGCTCCACCTTGCACTGGACTTTCTATCATATAGTAATGTCCTCTTGTCTTCTTCTTTTCCACCAATATCATCCTATCACCGTGCATGACCTTCAGGATTCCATCATCAGTTATCTACCTATAGCTGTTTAAATTCAGTCTGCTCGGTGAGATAAGATTTCACCTAAAATTGGATATGTATCGAACCTCCCTCAATCTCCTCACTGCACCATCATGTGTTTTTCAGCTGATCATTTTGATACCTCTAATCATACAGCTAGATCCATTCGATAAATAAACAGTGCCATCACTGCTCTTCAGGAAGTCAAACTGCTCCTTTCTGTAACAAACATGATATGTATATGCAGAATTTAAAATTCACTATTGGAAAGAACTAGATACCTTGTCAGATATCTCCAGGACATCATCCTCTAATTCACTACTGGCTGTCGCTACAGTAGCCCTCGTCTGATCCTTGAGTTATGGGCAATTTTGACTTGATGTCCCAACTAATCGCATCTATAGCATCTGATCTTGCTAAGATCCCTCATCTTGGATCTGGATCGTCCTTCTCATGATCCTCTATCGCTCCATCTACTGCCTCCTACTCCTCTAGAAACTGCCAAAGCTAAGCTACCACCATCTGAGCTCGAAGCTGGGTTCTTCTTCCTGAGAACCTCATTCTGGAGTATCACTACAGTGACCTCGTCCATCTTGATGGTACTCTTTTTTACTAGAAGAGCAGTCACCAAGGACTCATATGAAGGGGGAGCAACATTAGCAAGATCAATGCCCTGATCTTCTCCTCAACTTTTTCACCAATGTTGAGAAGGTCGATGAGGATCTTCTGAAAGTTGGTCAGATACTCCCGCACGCTCTGGCCTTCGTCCATCCATAACTGGTAGAACTATCTCTAAAGGAATAGCATGTTGGTGAGCGACTTTGCCATACACAACTCCTCGAGCTTCAACCACAGCGCTGTCGGAGAAGTCTCATCAAGTACATGGATCACCACATCATCCGCTAAGTACAAGCGGATCGTGCTCATCGCTTGTATCTGGATTTGCTTCTAATCCTTTATCTCTATGATGGCTGGTGTCTCGTCATACAAGAGGGCGTCGATTAATCCATGTTGGATGAGAACATTCTTTATCCTTACTTGCCATAAGAAGAAATTGCCCTTCCCATCGAACCTGTTGATCTCCATCTTGATTGTGCTTGTCTTCTTCATATTCTTCAATTTCTATCCACTGCTATAATTTACGCTCTGATACTACCTAGCTCTGATACCAATTGTTGTGGCATCAACTCGCGCTGATACCAAACTATTGGGATATCAGCTACTCTGATACCGCTTGTTAAGGATCTAGTACCAAATTATTATGGTAGAAAGAAGAAAAAAATAAAATAAGAAAATAATCAAGTATGTGGATCAGCCTAAAAGCTCGTCTCCATAAGGCATGCAAAGCTTCACTATGAAAAAAAATAGGTACAAGAAGAGAACACCCACTCAACTCACTGCACACAAATCTCTCTCAACTAGAAGCTATCCTCACAAAAGCTTTCTCAGAATCCCAAGAAGACCCACATAAGCTACAAAATGCTCTGCCCTCACAGCTTCCTTGTCGGATGCTATGCATCTGTTGCTTTTCTCTCTCGTGAGCTGTACGTACTCGGTGCTCTGCCAACCTCCTCTTAACGGCTGTCTGAGCCTCTCTACGTACCTCTCACGCCATACGCACCATCCTTTTTTACTCCACACCATCTCAGTCCTTTAAATAGAATAAGAATCCTCTTCTCAGCAATTCACAAGAGTCCTAACAAGGCTCATTCACCTAATATGAGTCGAACATGTTCTTGATGGAGTCTTGAAATATTTTTCGACTTTCAGATCATGACCACAACCCTTCATGGCCGCTGGATCCTATGGTCCATGCACAACTCCCGTAGATCCCTTGAATTAATCACATCCGAGTCCAAATAGAAAAAATTCCATCATGTTCAATTTGCCTCCGTTGAGCCGACTCGGTCAGGGGTCAAGCTGACTTGACTGCATCTCGTTCGGACTTCTGTTGTCATCTGTCTAAAAGAGCCAGCTCGACTGTGGTTCGAGCCGGCTCGATCTCAATCCGAGTAGGCTCAACCACATATTAGAGTCGGTCCGACTACTGTACTGAAAACTGATTCTCTTTTTGCTGAGTCAAATTCGAGGTGTCAAATTCTAACACATGGTATGTAATACGCATGATTACGCGATCTGACAACTAAGAGATCATCTGAAATTGATTGAGTGGCTGAGGACTTAATTCGAGATTTAATTATATTCTACTCCTTTCTGAGATCCGATTCTGGCCTATAAAAGGCCCTGTGGGCATGAGCTTCAGGTAGATCATGGTAGCAACGGCAGCAGACAGACGGTAGAAAGATCGAGAGCAAATCCTATATGCGACGGACGCCAGCAGATAGTATGAGCAGGATCTCCAGATAGACAGCTAGGCAGCAGACAGTGGTTGTTTCAAGAGGGGTTTCCAAGAGAGAATTTTATAAGTATAGCTTCTAGTTGAGAGGATTATATATGAATATTGAGAGTGGGTAATCTCCTCTTATATTTATTTTTTTTATAGTAAAATTTTGCATGTCGCGTGGATGAGCTTTTGGATTGATCCACGTACTCGATTGTATTATTTTTATTTCTTCTTTCTCCTTGCTGCAATATTCCAGTGCAAGATCTCCAACAAGCGATACTAGAGCGAGTTGATATCCCAATAGTTCGAACCCCTCTTCAAGGACAAATCAAACCACGTTGGCACTTCCAAAAGGGAACATAAAGTAGCAGTTTTGCTAGGAAAAAATCTGAAGTAGAACAAGATAATAGGATGTGGACAAAAAAGACCAAAGAAGAAAAACAACGTTTGCTCTTAAACGAATAATTAGAGAAATTGTAGACACGTAAACAAATAATTTTCATTTATTGTTGCATATATTTTAGTTTGTTGTAGAAGTAGGTTGTTTGTTCACCAAAAGGTTCCACTGAATCCTTTCAGTTATCTGGTTTTTAGCACAATATTAATACCATAACCATAAATATCCATTTTGATTTGGAATGTTTAAATATTAGTACATGTTATGCCTTCGAGTAATGGATCTTACAATTTTGTTACTAGCACCATGTTGCTATGTTTATACTTCAAGGTACAGTTTAATTCAATCATCAGGTTGATTTTATGAATGCTGTAAGTCAAGCAGAAGGATAAATTTATTTGAAAATAGTTCAGTATTAGTCAAGTTGTTGTCTGATATTCTCCAGGTAAGTAGTGCTATCTGTGAGTGTTCTCCAGATACACCATAATACTTTTGGGCAGTGGTTTACCTACTAATATATTTACATTATATTGGTGAAATGTTGTGTTTCAAATTCTTAAACCTCATTTTTAAGTACCCAAACAAATCTACATCCGAGTCAAATAAATTAATTATGCTAGTGATGGTGGACATAAGTTGAACTTATATAAAGTGACAGCAATGACTTAAAATCTGCAATCCAACACCAAAGAAAACTTGTAAAATATTCTATCGAGCAAGACGGATGGACCTTTTTTTTTTTTTGATAAGCGGAACGTGATTTGGAGGGACCTCAAATTCTGCTAAAAAAATATTTGATTCGGAAGCTGGATTTAGTTTTGGAACCTTCTCTCCATCATATGAATGAACCCAACAGATGAGTACGTCACCTCAATCTCACCACGGATCAGATATCCCTTCTAGACCCTGTATCCAGGCTACTAGGAACAAATCGCCACAGGTTATTTAATTTCTGGCATTTAATCACAGCTACGGTATTCATGGTGACTCAAATTCGGGCCATTTGGTTGGAAGATAAAGACTCAAATCCGGGCCGCTTGATTGGAAGATAAAGCCGAAACGAATGGACTTTAAAGAGCCTAAACCGTTCAGCACGAGATACAGACCACCATATCATGAACTAAGGACGGTAGCAAATATATATAATCAATATGAGTCACGCAATCGACTTACAAATGCAATGTAAACATGGAAATATAATCATTACGTACCATCAAAATTACCTTGCCTTTACCTAAAACGGCAAGGTAGCTCCTGCGGGCATGATGGGGGTGGGGTGGCATTTCACGTAAAGGCAGCTAAAGCACAACCGCGGACAGGCAATGATGATTGTGTCGACAGCAGTGGCAAATTGCTAAGCTGTTGCAATGGCGACGTGCTACATCAATCTAATCGTATCCTTTGGAGAAGGGTTTGGCACGAATTCTGCCACGGCGGGATCACGAAGGTTTCCTCATGCTTACGAGTCTCTAGCACGAGGCGTTAGACCCCTTTTTTTTTAATATATATATATATATACACATGTTTGTGATTTCTATTACCAGTGCAATTTATGGACAGGAGAAAAGAATCGGATCCTTTAACTAATTCAAACACATCAAAGAATTGTTTCAACTTGTTATGTAATACATCTGGAACGACATGCCCTTACCGACATAGACAACAACAAATATCAGATATGTTGAGAATTTGAGATGCCAAGTCTTAGTTCACATAATAAAACAGCAACAATAGCTACCCTACCATGGGGCGTCAAATTCACCTTTTTAAGTCTTTTCGAACCGCACGAGCTTCCTGATTATAATTTTGCAAGGTTGCCCGGCCTCACAAAAAGCCAGATGATCCAAAAGATTAAGATACTGTTATTTTCTCTTCTTAGAAAAGACACATTTTCCCGCACACTCAGTTAAACCACAACAAACATCACAGCTCCTGCAAGATCATCTACCTTTACAAAGGAGCCCCATCATTTGAGACAACGCGGACTACAACAGACAACAAACAAACAATGCCAGATCTAAGCAAAATTTTGAAACTGAGTGGATTTCTTCCGGTCACACACAACAACATCAAAAAGGTTGTTGCTAGCGGGCAAGCTTCCTCCACAAATAGCTTTTCGGTGCTGCTAGACAATTCACTCTTCCGAAAACAAAGCCTGCCTTTGGAGGGTTGCCATCAACAAGGGAATGCGCAAATATTTCTTCGCACTCTTGTACCACCTGATCAAAGAAAGAAAACAAATATCAAAGCCTTCACAAAATATCTTCGATTGTCCAGTGCCTATAGAAATTGGTGTTTGAAATACTGATTTTCACCCTTGACACTAGCAGCTTTTTCAAACACAGCCAAAAAACTGTTGGTCTGTATGAATGTACCTTAGGAAAACAAAATAGCAGAACTTCAACAAAGTTGATCAAACAGTAGGAGATTTATGTCCTAGTCAAAGTAAGAAAAAGTGGAGTCAATAAATAAACATATGCTAACATTTAAGATAGTAAATTGACATAAAGTTTATTTTCTTCAGATGGTACAGTACAAGTTTATATAAGTTCCCCTTTTCTCTTTTGTAATTGTCATAAGTCTAAAAGGACTTGATGATAAATAGTGTTCTTCACATGTTTTTGAATAAGGACAAATGATTTAGATAAAAGAGAGAATATTGATATCATTCATATAACTGCCATGCCAACATTAATAAATGCTTGGACATGAAATGGCAAGTTTTGAACTAAGATACTAGATGACAATCATCCACTTAGATTGAAGTACCGGTTCTTGACCTGGTAGCTAGTTCATCTGAAAGAAGGATTGAGGTACTGCATGCCTATGACAAGCCATCTTGGCATTAATACGTTAGGTACTCTATCATTCTAGTGCTTGGCATGCATTGGCATCATTGCATGCCGAGTATTGATATGGAGCTGGTATCATTTCAGAGCTGAGTGATGGTAAGGCATTGTCTTGGTACATGGAATGTGGCCAGCACTTCAATCCATGTTTGCGAGATCCTCCTTGTGGGCCTTGGTACTTTGAAACAAATATCCTATATGAACTAGGCAGCTTCAACATTCAACAAAAGAAATCTTGCTGTAATTACAAAACTGGTGGCCATAAAAAATAAGAAATTTGATCAACTATTTGGTGCGATGCCAAATGGTTGCCTACTTGCCGTTTGCTTTGGATGAAGTATTGATATCTAATGACATGTTATATTTATTTACCTATTGAACATCGATTGTTAATGGAAGAAATAAGAGCATGGTCAATGCTAGATTGGTCTGGTAAAGGAAAGCTTCAAACAAGAAGAAAATAAGATTGCTAAAGTCCATAGATTATATTAGAGTCATTTGTTTATTTCTGATACTTTATACAAAGCAACAAGGAATTAAGCAAAGGCAGTCTAAATGTCACAAGCAAAGTAAACATGGTAGCGATGTATTGAGTTCTGTGTGATCACCACATGCTGATTATCTATAAAGAAAAATTATATGAAGTAATAATAAAGCCTCAAACATTGAATTGATTGGATTTTGAAAATAAGGATTGTGCATGAACATGAAGGAAAATTAGATGGTTGAGTCTGGTTTGTGGTATGATAGGAAGAAAACCAATCAGAAGCTAAAAAAGGGAAAGAGATAAAGGAGGGGGCTGATACAGTGATGGAAAACCTACCAAGGTGGTAGGCTTTCAGACTTGTAATTTTGGGAAAAGTATAAGTATACCCAAGGATTGCTGAACTAGAATCGGACCCCACACTGACCAGCCGGCAATACAGTTCAGTACGCCCTGAATCAAACCGTATCGGGGATCAAACAAACACAGCATGGCAGAGGTAGAAGGAAAGAGAGGAAAAGAGGGGGAGGGGGGGGGGGGAGGGAAAGAAAGAACCTCCGATGGCTGTCGGAAGCCGTCGGAGGCCCATCGAGCCCATCAGAGGGCTGCGATGCCCGCTGGAGGGCTGGTGAGGAGGGGGGAGCGAGAAGGAAAGAGAGGAAAAGAGAGAGAAGGGGGGAGGAAAGAGAGGGAGAGGGAGAGAGGGAGGCCCGTTGAGGGCATTGGAGGCCTCCAGGCATCAGAAACAAGGGCTTCGGCCTCTATTTCATCTTTTTTTTTTAGGAAAATCGGCAATGCAGTTGCCCACTTTATTTATCTTCTTTTTTTTAGTATTTTCAATTGAAGTCGGCAACCGGGTTGCCAACTTCGGCCAAAAATACAAAAAAAAAAAAGAAAAGAAAAATCGGTAAAGTCAGCAACATAATTGCCGACTTCATGCAATTAATCATTAAAAAAAAGAAATAATAAGAAAAGCCCTTGTTTCAATCAAGAGGAGGATGGAGCCCCTCCTCTCCGACCTTCATTGGCCTTGGCAGTGGCAGAGCGGCTTCACTGGCCCTCCAAAGGCCTCCGGTGGCCTCCAAATTCCTCTCTCCCCCTTTTCTTCCCTCTCTCACCTTCCTCCGATTTCTATTGTGTGCATGATATCAGCTGTCCTCCGATGGTTCCGGAGGCCCTCTCTCGCTCCCTCCCTCTTCTTCCCCCCCTACCCCCCCCCCCCAACCCTCCTCTTCCTCTTTTTCCTTCTCCCTCTCCTCTTCACCTGGTTTCCTATTTTTACTGCCGGAACCATGCCAGCCAGCCGCAGGTACGGTTCGGCACACCCCAAATTGCCCAATTCAGGATAGTTTGGTGAACACTGGGTATACTTAAGACATAAATGAATGTTAGTGATAGGACTTGCAAGGGTCTGCATTTATGATATTTAAGGCTTGTTGATATTATCATGACAATACAAGGCCTTGAATATGTTCTTCAATATCAGTGTCATGTAATTAAGAACTTGAGCAAGCATTGAATGTCAAATTTGCATCAATTGTTCTTGTCATTTGAAAGAAAGAAGGCTTACATCTTGATATCCCCAAAATAATCACCAAATGTTGCAACAAGATACTCAGTGACCAATCCTTCTAACCAATCTGAAATCAGTGAGAAAAATCCCCAGTAAGTCAAATGAATAAATGAGCATTCATTTAAATAATTGCAAGTTTGCAACATCTATGGTGGCCTCATTACAAAAGTGCATCATTTAAGATGTCACCATATTACTGGTCCCAGTGAGGCTGAATTATCTTCACTACTGAAAAATTAGACAATTGACCATGCAATCTAAATAAGTGCATTGCAACAGAACAGTATACCCATAAATTCACGCATGCAAGTTGAAAATCCAAGTCTCAACAAGGTTCCATAAAAGAGGAGACAAGACAACATAAAATTTATGAGAAGTTGTTCCGTGATCATATAAAATCTGAATTTATTTTTTTCAGAAACATTTAAATTCTGAATTTTAATTGTGAATCCAGTACATTTATATAAAATATTTTCTTGCATATAATTGACATAATTGAAATCAAATGTTTCTAAGTTTTCAGAATAAGATAACATTCATTCATTAAACATATAAAACCTGGAAACATGCTTCGTTGAGAACTTTTTTTCACAAACAAAAGATCCTGCATTATTCATTTGTATGAGCATAAAAGCAATCAAAGAGAGCAAGGTTACTGTAACAATCGATTATCTGACATTGGGGATTATGCATTAAAAGGAAAGATGAAAAATGAGCTTCTGTTCACGTAAAATGTTACTAAATACCTTTCTGGTAAAGCTTCACAAGTAACTCCCGTACACCTGGGTCTTCAAATATAACATTAACAGTTTGATGCACAGCATCCTGCATTTGAAAACAAGTCTAACACTCTTTTAACTTCAAAATGTGCGATGCATATCATTTGATATATGCAATTCCCATGAAAACGAGAAAAAATATAGCACTTGGGAAATGGAAAAGATAACCAAAGCTTGTAACTATAACGAGACATTATTGCATACATAAGATCTAATATTACTTATTTCAAACTCCCCCCCACCCCACCCCAACCCCCAAAATAATTTTTCAGAACTCTCCTACTTTCCAGAACTTCCAAAATTTTTCAAGCACTCTCCTAATTTCTCTGCTCACCATCATCTTTTCCACCACCAGCAAACTGATAATACACTTCTAACTTCTAAGGCTTCCAATATGGTGTCCCTCTAATATCTGACTCTACCTTATTTTAATATCTACAATCATGCTACTTCACCCTCATATGAAGCATTTAGCGAGATCTAGATTAAGTTCAAAATTGCCATTTATCTGATCTCTTCCAATCATTAACAAAGACTGAAGATCCAAAATTCTTAAGCTCATTCACACTATTATCTGTTCAAGTGTTTCAATTAGTTTTATATCATGTAATTAAAGAACAGATAAACAAAATTTTTCGCAAATAGTTAATAAGTGACTTCCAATGCTGTAGTTATGATGTTGCTTAACAAAGTTTTTTGCTTTTTATGTAAGGGCATCAAGTAGAAAAAGTCCCTTAGCCTAATAAATTAATGCTTGGAAAAGCCAACTTTTCTTTGCTCTACATCATCCTATGAAACATCACATCATTTTGGTAGTTTGCTAAATCTGGTACTGCTTCAATATATACTGATGACAAACCTTTACCGGATCTGATTTTGAAAGTCCATAGCCATTTAAAACTCCCATATACATTGTTCTAGTTGTTCATGTATCAAGCTTTATTCAAAAAAAAAAGAGACAACTCTGTTTTTTATACGAAAATATTCTGCTTTGTGAAATAATCATGCCTCCACAAGATATAGTAACTAAATCATGTTAGTTCTGTTGAATTATATGTTATTGTGCTGTGGTAGGTTCCACCATAGATATTCCTACTCAACATTCTTAATTTCACCATACGTTTCTTATTTTCCTCAAAAGGTAATCATACTTTCACACAAGTTAGTATCCAGAAGCCTAGCTTGTTGAATTCAGTTTCTAATTTGTATTAGGTTTTGTTTCTATTATGTACTCATCTTAAGTCATAATAACATGCATTTATCATTCATTCAATTCTAGCCCCATAGAATTATGTTTAGTCATTTCTATTTAGGGCTATCCCTCTTTCCATGCAAATTTTATAAAAATAGTTGCCCCTAATTTCCATCTAGGGTTTTTTATATCAATGCAACTCATACTTCAGTATTTCCAGTTCTCTTTTCTTATTAATCCACAAAAACCCCTAACAATTGCATCTCTACTGCCCTTTTATATGCATGTACCCATCTCTTACTGCAAAATCTGATCACTATCATACTTTTGTCCTCATTGTAGCTCAAAAGAAATTGCCGTAGCCTTAAGTTTCTTTCCATCCAGCCTCCTGTAATCTTTTTCTCTCCTCTAATTTTTATGTAGTACATCAAAATACAAAAATAGTCACTAGATAATGAAAATATCAACGTACAATTTCTCAATCATAATTAAATAGAAAACTTTACTAGAGAATAATTGGACTTGTTTCATCCACAAACTTCCGCCATGTCCCTATTTAGCTGAAGAGTCTTCCATATTCATTGACCTAAGAATATAAACTAAAGAAATTCCTTCTTTCATATATCTAGCTAAATATAAACTGCCAAATAAAAGTCATGTATCATCATGCTTAGCTCGTTATTACAACATTATTTTCTAAATAAAGTTCCTTCTTCATATTACAAGGAAAAATCTGATGAGCTTCTCAAACTCCTAAGAGCCACAGCCTCCATTCAATCTCAGTTCCTACAACAAGGCTTGACGAAAATATATGTATATGGGCTCTAGTCACCCTAATTTTGCCCTGGTGTATCAAGGATGTACGCTCCATCAATAGGTCCCATCTAATTCAACTTCAATGTCCTATGAAGTGTTCACTTCATCTGATGTTGCAACCAAACAATCCTTGAAGACTTAATGAAATTGTTTGCTTGTATATAATTTGATATTTTTGCATTTACAAAAGACATACTCCATCAGTCCATCACATAAATTGTCTTAGTAAAGGACAAAATAATATTTATATGAACTAGCCAGAAATAAATATTCCATATGATAACAATTTGCATTATACAACTGTGAGTAAAGAAATTTCATATCTATTATAAAGCTCAACTCTAATATTAAATAACAAGTAAATGGCAAAGGTTGTATTCCATATGATAGCACATTTATCATTTCTGAAACAGCCAAATCTGAATGAAATAAGTCTTTTGAAATTCCAGAAAGTTCAAAACTCTGAAAATGATACAAGATCTTACAAACCCATGCTGAAGTTTTTTCATCCGCTCAACTACGACTGGTTGGTTGCATTTGGTTATTAAGTCTTTCCAACTTCAGCCCAATACTTAAAATATTTATATTTTAGAAATTTTCTGGTAGTGCCTTGAAACTGTGATATACTTTTATAGCATTAGAATGAAAGAACTATTCACAAGTTTGCAGAGTCACAAACCTTGGCAACCTCAAGAAAGCCTTTGCAGGTATCTTCAAAATTGATCTATTAAAGCAAAGAACATTAATTTAGAACAGAACCATGTTGATGATCTTACTGACACTGATGCATTTAATCAAACATGCTAAAATGATAGAAAGTTAAAAACTTGGGGAAAAAAAAGAATATCCATGTATTTGCTTTCACGGTAATGAAAGGAGCGGTAAGATGTCAAATAATTAACGAATAAAGTTTCTAAAAACTGATCCACAAATGCTATTTTTGTTCATAAAGTATTATATGCCGTCAAGAAAATTACTAACCTGGATCTGATCCACACCCACAAGCCTATTGGACATGCATAGGTTCAAAGACCATAAAACATTTTGGGTCAGGGTCTGGGTCTAGTAAAACCAGATCAGCCCAACCTGATCACATAATACACTATGACAGGGGATTGATCTTTGTGAACCCAAACTAATCCCAATAGATCAGTACAGATCCAGAGTATACTTTTCCTCCTAGACCCTTCACATTTATCATAGAAATGACAAATTATATTTTAATGATTATGTCACTAGTGAATTGTTTCAAAGGCATGAATGAATTGAAAATTACAAATGCTGCTACCTGCTTGGGACCCAGACTCGGACATAGACATGATCCATGCCCAACCCAAACCTAATGAGTACTATGTAGCATAGGGGTCTTAACATACCTAGGCCCGACTTGTATTATAAAATACATCCATTTAGATTCCTGGATAGGTAGGACATACTTAGCTTAAATTTGAACCTCCTGATGGGTCTAGGTTATACTTAGACCAAACCCATCCCTATGATGGCCTAACATAAAATAGATTAATCCAAGAATATTCCTAAACAGCGAAAATTTTCATTTTAGAATCCCAATAATGAGCACAATGCACTAAAGCCCTAAGTAAATTATATATGTCTTCATCTAACTCTTGCTCTATTATTATATGTCTTTGTCCATCATTCCATTCATTTGGACATTATATCAAATAAAGAAACCAATCACAGTTAATAAATCCCATCAATCCTTTTTTATCATGTCTGCATCTTCATTCTATTTCCTTGCAATCCTAACTCTGTTTTCAGCCTATTTGTTTTTAGGCATTTGCTTCTAATCTAAGATTTTTGTCTAAAATTTTAAATTAGCAACTAGCTTTTTCTTATGAACCAACAACTTGTCATCTATTCACCAACAAGAGAGCAATGCAAATTGTGTAGAAAAACTTGATATCAAGTAAAACACTCATGGCCACCAAAGGGGTAGAGACAGGAGCAAGCTATAGAACTAGAAGTAACTTTAGCTCTATTAAGCTGAGATTCATGAGTACGAATCTGAAGTTTCCCAATGGCCTGAGGTCTAACAAGAACACAGCACTTGCATCAAAGCAGAAATTATGAAAATCTAAAGTGTGCATTTATGACTAAAATCTAGGACAGTATAGCATCAATACAAACATTTGGGCACCTTAAGCAAATTAGCAAGATGTGGAATTTGAATATGAAAAAACTTCCAACAAATCATGCATCAGAACAATTTTTGGGACATCTTGAATAGCTTAAATTGAGAACTCAGCAAAAATACTTTTGGTCACCATTCTGAGAATAAATTATGCTGAAACCATAGATTTGCCATTGACACCATTAAAAATAACAGAAGCCTATGCTGCCATATGAAACTTAGTATTATGCCTAAATTTGAGACCATTCTTACTCTAACAAATAAGAATTTTGGCTACTTGTATTAGTGAAGTATAGGATAAGTTAGAATTTTCAGTTTCAATTTTGCTGGTTATATTGCCCTTTTTAATGATTGCTTGGAAGGATTAGCTTTTCTTTCAGTGTAAACCATGTATAAAGAGCAAGCATATGGCATCTAGCATTCTGGATTATTGAATGCATAGAAGAAATTTATTGAAGAAAGTTTCCTCTCTAAGAAATATTGGTTTAACCATAAAATCTCGGGTTACTGACAATCCCAGTTTATTCTTCTAGGAAGTGGTGTTTCTTCCATGATCACTTGAAGACTACACATTAATTTCTAGTTTTCCTTCAATGAGAGATGACAATTCTTCAATTAACTGACCCATCTAGCTATCTTGGGGTAATTTTCTCATTGTTGTTTTTCTATTCAAACATCTGCGAACAATCAACGTATTTGACGTCAAAGTATTATTTGAGTATGACAACTACCCAATCATTTAGAATGAGTGCAATTCAGATAATTATAATCTGACAATGTCTTGATTCTCAGACAGGATTATATCATCTAATACTTTGACTGGTGCAGCTATCTGGTAATTTGTAAATGTGAAGAACCATATAAACCGAAGGAAGATAACAAAGGCCAGACGTGGCATTAGTAAAACCAAATGTATAAATTCTGCACCAATATAATCATGCTCACAACAACTCATGTAACTCCATATTTTAATGCAGTGTACAGGAGCAAAAGTGAATGACTGCAACTGAGAACTATAATGCAATTTGTCAAGTATCCATGGTAGGCGATCCATCAAACAAAAATATTGAAAAAACATTTTATGGAAACAGGAATAACAAATTGGGATTCAACTATTCATTATAACCTGTTCAGCATAGTTTTGTGGAAGAGCTTCCATTGTGCTGTTACTAAGCTCCGATGCAAGCTCATAGCAACGAAGGTTGTTGTTGATCTGATATCAAACAATATGTACAGTAATTCATACTGCATCGTATAAAGCAGAAAACCCAGAAAGCTTGTCAATGCTATAATTTCCACAAACCATGGCACACAGAGGCTCCAAGACAATGTCAGAAGCTGGTTCCTCAAGCCTCTGCCTTTCAGCAGCTTGAAAATCAATCATTACCTAGACATGGACAAAGGGGAGAAAAGGAAGATAACAAATAAGATGATTCAAAGATTTATCAAGTATGCATACAGATTAAACAAAACAGATCCTTTTCTACTTCAGTGCTTCCAGGTGGAACCACAAACAATATCTTCATTCTATAACTTATCAGCAGTTATGGTTCCACATGGCAATAAGGAAATATTGGGTTGAATGGTGAAGCACATCTAATCCACCATATTTTCAGCTATCTTACATTTTCAATGTTTCTTCATTGTGTCAAAGCCAAATATAAGAAAATGCAAAACATATCATGATATCTTTCAACATTCATTCTCCACTACCCTTTCAACATTTACTCTTCTCCTGAAATATTTAATCTATTTTTGTTTGACATTCCAGCTGATTTCCTCTGCATTCATTGTCTCTCTTCTCAAACATTTGAGTATCTCCAGGCTACTTCGAACTGTGTTTAAGATGCATGAGGTATAGATTTACTTCCCACAGATTTTTTCTGACAGATTTCCTCCTCAGGCAACCTTCCACTTAAAGGATCACATGGGGCATTTAGAACCTGCTTAAAATTATGTTCAAGATGCACAAGAACATTTCCAGGTAGTCTCAAAATCTATAGTTTTTTGTTTGATTAAGGCTCTGTTTGGTACGAAGGATGGATTGAAAAAAGGATGGATGGAGGAAGGATGGATGAGGGAGAGGATGGATTTTTCATCCATCCATCCTTTCATATGTTTGGTAAAACATGGAAGGATGAATAGAAGTGATTTCCTACTCTGTTTGGTATAGGAGGAATGAAAAGAAGAATGAATGATATTTATATAACATTTTTACTAAACCACCCTTTGAAAAAAATATTACTATTATCAATTTATAACACTAATTTATACTAAATAAGTAAACAATATATAAATTTATAATCATTATAATCTATAATTATATAAAAAATTATATAAGTTTTTAATTTAATTTAATTTAATAAATGATGTTATAATTAAATTATTAATGAATTAATTATATAAATACCTAGTTAATTTATAATTTAATTTAATAATTAATTAATATTATACAAATAATTAATTAAAAATATTAAATAAAAATAAAGAAATGGAAGATAATTCTAGTTATTTAACTATAATTATCAAAATTATGGACTAATATTAAAATAATTAGTAATAAAATTTAATAGTATATGATTAATAGTATATATAAAAATATATAAAAATAATATGAATGAAAAAGTGAAGAAATATTATAGTTTTTTCAAAAAATCAATAAGAGAGAATTTTGTCAATGCAAAAATTCATCTATCAATGCTACATCCATCCTTCCAATTTGAAATGATGTAAATTGATGGGCCAAGATCGATGGAGAATCCTACTTTTTCATCCATCCTCACTATAATTTTTTGAATCAAACGGTGGATGTAGACCATCCATCCTTCCAACCTCATCCATCCTCCCTCTCATGATCCCAACCAAATACAGAATAAATGCTGAAGTTGAAATATTCAAGTGCATGGACATTGACCGAAAAAGCTTGCTCCCTCTACCTACTGTGTATGACCCTCATCTCTTTATTACAAATTTTTCAAACAATATCCGGGGTTCACCACCAAGGTCAAGCCTTTATGGGAGAGGTGCCAACCAAGCTAACAGTTGTTTGCTGGTTACTTTTATGAAATATAATGATGTTAAGGGTAGCATGGTTAACAAGCCAAAGCTAATAATATGCAAATAAGCCGATACACACACTGGAAATTGTTGGAAGGTGAATATAATTACAATATACAAAATGTAAGAATATACTTCTAACGTTCTTTTTTTTAAGTTTTTTTTTTTTTTTTAAAAAAAAAAGTCAAGAATCTAGCGTTCCTGGTTAGTCAAGTAATACTGCAAAATTTCAATGTGAAAAGTGATTCAGAGGTTGAACTCTTTACCTCCTTTCATCATATTATAAAGGACAATATACGTTTTCCTGATAAGTTCCACCCACAAGCTTAACAGCCAAAAGCTTCCAAGTAATCATGGAGGAGGATCACCTAGAGTGAAGAGGTTTCTCTAAGCCCATACAAGCTCATCTAAGATTTAGACAGCTATGTAATGCAATTTCTTGTCACTGGGTTTCACAGGGGATCAGCTTAGTACAATAAGAATAACCAAGGACATGGGTAACTTGATCAACTAGAAGGATAACAATAACATGTCATAAAGCAATTATAAAATCACAATATAAAATTATAGAGCAGCAAATGCACACATCTCATTATTTCATTGATTAAGAAACCAATGATTTTTTGGCCTAAGATGTGCATCATGATTGTGGCAACAATTTGATGGGATCTTCCCATGTTTAAGATTACCACCCTTGCGCACCAGTCTTGATGCACATGTACTCCCAAAAGAAATTTATATCTGTGCCGATTCTTGTGCATTTAGATTACTAAGACCAGTTTCAAATGAGATAAACAGTATGCAAACACTAGTAAGGTATGCAACCATGCATGCTTCAAATGGGATATACTTGCTATAACAATATACATGACTATTACAGTGTGCAAGCAGTTACGAATGTTTGCATATGTCTGGATATGTTACTAAAGCGAGTACCTGGGTCCATATAACTGCAGTGGTAAGACAAGGCCAAAAAATTAGCTATAGGAGAGACCATCATACTAAACATAATTATTGAAGATCACAAATTTAAGGCTTGCCTGAATTATTGCAAGTGCAATTCGGTATAACATGAGATCTGTGCTATTTTCCCTCACAATCTGCACCTGCTCCCCCAAAATTCTGAATAAATCCACAGCTGCCGGGGTATATAATTTACCATCTTCTGTTTTTTTTGGTGGTTGTACCTTATCAGCCTCCAGGATGTTGGTGTACCATTTCTATTAAAAATAAAAGTTAAAATGAAATTTCTACCAGTATATACTTTTCCAAATATCAATTTTACCAAATTACAGGCTGATGGCAGAAAACTACCTTGGTTGTTGCTTGCATTCGCTCAACATATGCATTCATAAGAGGATCCATTGCACCACTTTCAGAACAAACTTGAGCTAATGACTCATCAACACCAAGACCAATAAGATTATCCTGATATTCGACAACCCAACTGGTTACCTGCAAAAAAACAACTACTTGAACACATTAAAAAGAACTCAAAATTCCTTGATTGTAGTACTCAACAAATAATATAAGCAGAAGAACCATATCATACTGCTTTATAGGTCATGTCACTACACCATATCATGAAGAGATAACATTGGATCAGCAAGATTCTTGCACCGGTCAAGCTTCATTACCTTTAAGATTTCTATATTTGTCAATGTAGTTGCTCTGTCACTGAGCAGTCTAAGCATTTGAATAAATCTTTCAGTATACAGGTTAACCATGAGCTGGAAAATTTCATATCTGCAAGCAAGAAAGGAATTATAAAGTTGGTCGAAAATAAAGTAAATAATCCACGGAGGGTCCTTTCAATATTTTGCCAGAGTAAAACAACAAGCCATGTAGCCACTCAAAGGTAAATAAAAACAACAATCTCAAAGAAGACATCTAAAAAAAAAGTTCCAATTAAAGCTATCTTATGGGAGCAAATGTATGTTAATTCAAGAATGGATCAAATAAATGCTTGCTGACCAACATATTGAAAGACAAAAGCAATTCCTATAATTACAATGATTAACATCAAGTTGTGCATAAATTGGTGTTCCAATTAAAAAATTAAATTATTTTAATACATTCAAAATTGAGACGATTGGCCTCAAGCTTGTGCTCGTATGAAGTCAACTAAGTATGCGGTATATGCTTTTTGATACCGAAGGTTCCACATTTATAAACCTTAGGTCAAAGTCTCTCTCTCACATATGCACTCATGCACATGCACACACAAATACATATAAAGGTTTCACATACCACCAGAACGGGACTATACAAATGGTAACACACTGTTCCAGCATGTTTCCAGCACCAGTATACTAGGTTACGGGATGCGGTCCCACACCATGTGTCGACACACGATATTGTACTGTTGTGGCAGAAAACTGACATGAGATCCAGTACTGGTATTTGAAACCTTCAGTACATATATACATATGCAAACACATACCTATGTACCTGTATAGCGTTTTTGTATGTGTTTTGATTGTGATATGATATTTGTTGACAATCCTGGTTTTTTGCCCCATGCAAGATAGAAATAAATATATGTTTTCATTCTGATTCTTATGCAAATTGATGGGATTCAATTGCAACTAAAATCTCTGAATCAAGGTTTGCTGTAGTGAACCCTTCTAATAGTACCAAACCATATGGTACCAAAGTTTGGATCAGTATATGAGCCGAAGTAGTCCGTATCCACTTGACCCAAGCAGAGTTGTCTCATACCACCCAGTATCGACCCTCCATGCTAGGAGTGAGAAAAAGTATTAGAGCATGTGTTGGTATGGAGGTGCACAACATAATGTATCAAACCGATAGCATATCCGTACAGTACTGATTTTGCAAACCTTACTCAAAAGATACTATTGCAATCATCATTCACAACTGCACTTCAATGTTCTATATCAGAAGTTCTCTTCATGGAATAAAGTTGTGGTTTCCATCATCATTAGTGCGACCCTTTTCAATATCCTTGCCATGAACTTAAACATTTCTAGATATCCTCACCATGAACTTAAAACTATGGGACTTTACTGAAACAAGCTAACCCAAATTTTACACCACCAGGCACCAGGTCTTTGTGCTGCTGTAGCAACCCTGGCCAATTGACAATGCTAAGGGCAAGCAATGTCAAGACCAGATTAAATCATAATTCGTAGAGGAGTTTGGATTGGATAATGGATTATAAGAATATTTTCATTTCATTTAGAATTAAAAATATAAGGCAGTGAATGTAAAAGAAAAAGGATACAATTGTAAAATAGATGAATGAAGAATTTTTAAAAAATTATATAGGAACATAAGAAGCCTAATTTCATCCCAACCTTACATGTATCACATAAAACTAAGTGAATGTCATGTCTAGGTGTTAGAGATATTCATATACAACCACTCCACAAGTATAAATTCTATTTTCTTTGAGTATAATTATTTAGGGAAAAATCATACTTTGACAAATAATTGCAATAATGAGAAGATTCACCTCTTCCTTTGGTGCCATGAACTCCAAGATTTATTTTCCTTCAATATTTAGAAGTAAAAGAGTCGAAAGAATCATCAACATTTAATGTCAAGGCTAACTAATAATAAACAAAAAATATTAAATACCAAAAAGTTGAAAACATAAACATACAATTTGTACCTTCCACTTGGTTTAATATGCTAATAGCATGATCAACTTAGATCTTGTGATCTAATAAATCATATGATTCAAGAGAACAATCTAGATCCTAGGATCCTCTTTGATCTAGATCCCATAATGAGATCCAAATAAGGTAGGATCATTTTGATTGAGATTTATGATCAAATCACGCTTAAATCTCAATCTTACGTCCTAAGGTTCTGAAAATAATGCTTAGCCAAGGTACGCAATGCCGATACCAGCACATGTAATAGGTGGAGGAGAGAGAGGAAAAGAGAGAGAGAAAGGGAGGGCGATATAGAGAGAGAGGGCGGGAGAGAAAGATAGGAAGGTGGACAAAGTGAGAGTTGGGGGGGTGGGGGGGGAGGGGGGCGTGGGGGCTGAAGAGGGCCAGAACCCTCCATTCCCCTATTTGCCAACTTCATTTTAAAAATGAAATTTTTTTTTTAGAAAAAAAAAAGCCTCCTCCCCCAACCCTTTTTCATTTGAAATAGAGGAATGAAGGGTCCCAGCCCTCCCCCAACCCTTTTGCAAGATGGAGATAACAAATGACCGCTATCTTTCACGACTCATATGTCAAAAGAAGTCGAATTCTGGAAATTGGGTTCTTGGAAGCATTTCACGCTTTCTAATCAGAATATGGTTAAATTTTGAGGAAAAGAATCAGAATTCCAGACCTGTTGGCGAGAGAGGTAGTCGGATTTGATGGAGGCGAGGGAGCTGAGGAGCTCCGGCAGCGGGAAAAGCTTCACCACCTCGCGGACGGCCGCTTCTTTTGCCTCGATGCCCTACACGAGCCCCGGCTGCCGATCTCCCCCGCGGATCGAGTGGTTTCCACTCGCAGACTCGCCCTCCACGCGAGGGAAGAAGAAAAAAGAGAAATTATTAGATGTAACAAAGAGAAAGCCTGGTCCCATGCGGAAAACTGAAAAACTTTGGCGGTCCGTATGTCTCCTTGATTTTTTACTTTTAGGTTCGTAAATTATTTGTAATGTTCAGGCGTCAATTAGGGACCGGCAAGTTAATGTACATTCGTTTTGCGGTTATGGTTAATTTTTGCTAAGACATTTCATACGAAAACTTCAGACCATTTGCAGTCTCCAAAGGAGACTTGGGACGCTGGGTCTTATAAACGATCACAAATACATCTAGCAGTTCATTAATTTTTCTTGTTTCGATATATTCTGCATAGGGGCTGCAAATTATCTACAATCTTTTTATGAATCCATGTAATTAAGGAACTAGTATTTGGGCAACTAGGGAATGACTAGGATTTGCTATTCGAGTCCTGTATGCTATCAAGGTATAATTGGAGAAGGACTTCGCATAAGTCTTATTCATTGCGTTAAGAAAGAGTAGCCATCATTGGTTCAATGTTCTACCCATCAATTACCGTAACTATATACTACTTAAAAATATATTCTTTTTGATTAGAACTTAAGGATATATTTCGTTCTCTCTTTTATGCATGTTTGCTCTCTCCTCTGGGCTTCTGCACAACTATAAAGATCCTGGCACTACAAAAGTTCAGTGCCGTTGGACTAGATCTTCGCAGTTTAAAAGTCCAATATTGAACTGACCTAAACGAACTGAGACAGGTTTCAGAGTTGTCCTTCCATGCATTACCAAGCTCGCACTTATTTTTGCCCTTATCATCAACAACTGAGGCATAGAATTGTAATAGTCAACTCGTTACAATCATTTAGGCAAGAAGAACAAGACTTGACACTTTCGAGAACAAGTAAGAGAAACCAAAATGTTTTTTAAAAAGGTGGATCATAAGCATTTAAAAGTTTTTAACTTGAAACAAGTATTTTCATGTAAAATTTGGTAAACCATGCGTAAGAAACTACTTTCGAAGCACTGAATTCAATTTGTTTCCCACACGTGTATCTAGTTAATTATGTGGGAAACGTATCCATAGTTTAATAAAACCATGTCCAAATTACTCGAGAAGGAGGATATGTGTTTGATGCTCCTGCAGTTTAAATGATTAGGAACTATCAAACTGATAACAATAGCTAACAGTGTCAAAGCATGTCGTATTTGAATGCCCATAGAGCCAGTAGAAAGCAGGCTGGTTTTCCAAAAGTCATATCCCATCCTGAATGGGCCCGTACCATGCTTGAAGGAGTATCTGACACTAAAGAAAATGTGATGGCGGACTAAAAGCTTAGCCTGACCCAATCTCAGCCATGTCCACCGCCAACTCACTGCTTAATAATGTAGACAAATTACAAAGATTACCTCCAAAAATTCTGAAAATGGATATAGTTATCTGCTAAAATTGCATCATTATCCACTTTTTCCCATGCTACCACCATAATGTGGACCGTAAAGTTTAACTTGGTCCAAAATAGTGATATTTAATTGAATCGAAGGAGCTACAAGATTTATAAATTCCCCTTCCTAATGTTTTCTTCCGTCTGTGAAAGTGTATATTTGCAATGCGGTGGCAGCTTCATTCTGCTTGATGGAACTTTCCTTTTTTCTTTGAATAAAGCGGGGGGAAGCATTTCACTTCCTCCCTTTCCCATCAAAAAAGAACCTTCCTTTTTTTAAAAGATTCCCTCAGCAAGCAGACAAGCTCTTTTGATTGGCATCCTCAGAGTCAGAGCTTCTAAATAATGGTCTTCCATGCTAGCTGCTTGTTATAAACAATAACCAGCGCAGATGGTGTTCGCTTGAATCAAGGTCTTTTGCCCTTAAACCTCTATTTTAGAAAACTACCTTTAGGACAGAAGAGAGAAGGTTTTCTTCTGTCCATTTAGCAGAGATCGACATCATTTCCTCCATGGCTCAGCTCACCCAGCAGAACGGCTTCTTCCCCATGGTTGAAGGCATCAAAGGTGGTAAAAATGGCAAGCATCAAGACAAAGGTAGGTAGTACAACAAATGAATGTAAAAATAGGAAACGTTTCTTTCATCTTATTTATAATAGAGCTTTATATCATGTCATTTAATTTTATACCTTCTTATATCTTTAGGCTCTGAGGTAAAGCCAAGTTGAGAACCGGGCAGGTGATTTCTCTTCTACAAAAGAAATAATAATAATAATTTAGAATACTTTAATTTGTCAAACTTTTTTAGTGGTATTTTGTCTCAAATTTGGTGGCTGATGGATGCTCAGGATAGAGGGATCCAAGTGGCAGCGGTGCGTGGCCCAAACCCCCCAGCACCAAAGAAATCACCTCCTCCACAGCATAATTGAGATAGAAGCATGGGTCATGTCAATTGCTGCTTCCTCCTGATCTTCTACCGCGGTCTCTAGTTGTTTCTTATGGTTGAAGTGGTTATCTAGTAGTTTTTAATACGGAATGTAATAAGGAGCAGTCTATTGATGTTAATAATAATAATAAGCTACGCACCGGCGATAATTTAAGCAGAAAGATGGAAAATATCTAGGTGGCTATATTCTCCGCAGCGAAGTTATAGAATCTGGGATCATGCTTTCATTAATTGTTCATTTTCTTTGGATATCTGGAATGTAATCTGCAAGCAATTGGATGTTCAGCAACCTCCAAACAAATTTAGTAATCTCTGTTCAGACTAGAGATTGAAATACTTTGTGAAGGACACTCGTTCAATCATCGTCATCATGATAATAGTTGCAATTACTTGGGCATTCTGGAAAAAAAGAAATCTATGGATCTCTCTCAATAAATCTGCCTTTATTAGCTCTACGGCCTGGTTTGGCCCTGACCTCCTTCATGACTGGTCAAGCTTTGTGTCATCAGAAGGAACTCCCTACTTCTGCTAAAATTTGGTCAAAGATCAAGGATTTTCCTAGTAATAATTTTAGCAGACTTTTGATCACTTCTTATCTCTAACCTGAACTGGTCATATGCTCTACTTTTACTGAAGTCATATGATCTCCCTTCCCTTCTATGGCTACGCTGAGGCAGAAACCATCTTCACCATGAAAATCTGAAGCATAACCAATGAAGACCAACCCACCAATGTCCCCAACACTAATAGCTAAACAATTATGTGGCTTGGATTATCCCCTCAATCGATATACTCCGAACTTATTATATGAGCTATCGTGGCTTAGCTGGATCGATCTCCGCTCCTACGTATATGAGATAGAGGGAGAGAAAACTTCATCCCATATAAGTCTGATATGAGATTAAAGATGCTCTCCTTCCACAAAACGAGCATTAATAAATTTATTGAGGATGATTTTCCTTGCAAGCCACCATTATACTTCAATTTCCTGCATTGCCGGTTAGAGCACCATCTTAGGTCCTGACTACTCTGTTTATCGTCAGAGATGGTGCTGATCCACTGGAGAAAATGTTGCCTCCACTTTCTCAAATGCATCCGTGCTAGAGAAGCTAAAAGTGCATCCATCCTTATTGTTTTTAATTTGAGAATCTAACATAAAGTTAGCTTGTTGAGGACTCCAATTAATGGCTTCTTACTTTCTAAACCCATCGGGTCCGTTGGTCTCTACCATCATAATGCGACCTCCTTTCGGTGGCCTGACATCATGGCTCATGATTTGATCAGGCCTGGTTGACCCTCCGGAAGTCCGAGTGTGTCCTCATTTTGGGCTGCAAAGAATTCTAATGGACAACTCTTTACCACTTCAAAGCACTTTTCCTTATATTCTTCCCGGTCCCGATCCGATCATTTCCTCATATCTCACGCCTCATTGGCTCGAAGAGAAAGATATTCGCCCACCAAAACAAACGGATGAGAGAAGCAAATTCCGGAGATCAGGGCTCGCGTGATCTCGATTAGTAGAAGGCTCCTCTCTTTTGGTGCTCACACGAAGAAGATGAGCGAGGAAAAATAGGTGGAAGAAGCGAACGAAAAGAAGCGCTTTAGGCCTCCTTAAGCTGCAGGTCTCATTTATTCTCTCCCTTTCCTTCCTCAGTTACAATGTTTTATATCTTTTCTTAAAGTTATAGTCTTTATAATTTTGGATTTTGATTTTTTAGGTAACGCCTACCTGTGAAATCTACACCGTTGGCTCTGCCACGTGTCACCATTCGATTGGGTTTTTATGTCTTTAACTAAGTTTGTTAAGTTGGAGATCAAACTAAAGCAGAGTTGATCATGCCCACCTTGCTTTCTTTAGAGAGCCTACAATTGCTTTGCTGTTAAACTCTATATGGAATTTTCCCTTTTCTGTCACTCTCTGACAACAGTCTTGTATCTCCTCACATACTCAATCATCTTATAAGTCCTTAAGAAGCCTTCCAAGAAGGAGGAGAGCTTGGATTTTAAGTTTCATTGTATACGAAGGTAAGCACTTGCATCAATCGCAATATTTTTCCATAGGAGATTGCAAAATTGCATCAGTTTCATGCTATGAAAGTATTAAAAAGGCATTTATAAGTATCAGGTTATTTAATTCTACTATTCTGATATTAAACCCAGACTTTCAAGTTTCTTTCTATCCATACATCTGCACGTTATCAATTTCTTTTTCTCTTGATCTAGGGAAGAGATACACCTCCCAAAATTAGGAGACTTTATCAAATTTTGTATATAATGTTTCAAGAGATTTGGGGATCACAGCCATCGATGCTGTCTCTCGGGCTCAAGTGCATTTCTTGAGTTGGACTCTAATATTATCTTGTTCTTGGTAAGTTTTGCGTATATCAAAGGAAGCATTGATTACTAAAGACCTATTTGGATGATGGAGTGCAAAATCTCATAAAAATTATGGGTTTGGATCAACACAACCATCTAAATGATGATATCTTTATAAATACAGCCATCAATGTTATAGCCTTATTTAGGTGATTGTATGGGCACAAACCCATGATTCCTATGGGATTTTGGATCCAGTCATTCAAATAGGCCCTAAATATTCCATCTAATTAATGTTTGTTTTCGTAACATATTTATAATTTAATGAATACACTTTTAGTTTTAGCTGGTCTCCTTTTCTTTGTTTCCTCCCCAAAGAAAAAACAGAGCTAAGTGGATATATACTTAATAAGAACAGGACTAGCAATAGAGTTGTCACTACTTACGAATGGTGGAGATAGAATTTCTGGCTCGTCTTCTATGTACTTTATAAATCCAATTCCTAAGTTTTAGTTTTTTTCCTTTTGTTCCCAAAAGATTTGTTAATTAACTACTAACTTCACTCACCAGGATAATTTGAGGGGAATTTTGGAAGGTATCAAGAAGGAGGTGAAACAGCGTATTTGAAGTGGAAATGGAGACCAGGAAAGCCAGAGTCTGGACATCGTTACTGTTATCACTGATGCTCTCTTTCTCACCTTTTGGAGTTAATTCGAATTACCATAAATCCAAGATGCGCTATCATGATTTTATTGTGAGCGTTCTCTCTCTAATCAACTTTGTTGCAATGATGAATAATATTTTAGGAGCATTGGAAAGGAATTCGAATGTTTCGGAGAAACCTATAACACATCTACAAGTTAATGTGGATATAAAAGAAAAAGTAAATATTGTTGTATCATAATTGGTTGTGACATCTTAATTTCCATTGTGTAGGAAAATATAAATAATGTGGTCTTTTCATGTCTTTATATGGTATTTGATATGTCCAAAAGATAGCTCAAGATTCAGTTGCCATGTTGTTGCAACATCATTAGGATACTGAGAAACTGAAGCATTCACATACTATATCTTTATCCATAATTTTCTGTAGGCAAGAAAGGAATTTTGTCATGATAATGATGAAAATTAATTTTTTTCTATACATTGGAGATTATATATTGTGTTTGCTAAAAATATATATCTCTTCTGACTCATTGATTGCAGGTTGACTTGTCACCATACGCTCGGCTCTGTAAAACAAAAAACATCCTGACTGTAAATGGGCAATTCCCTGGGCCAACTCTACCTGCCCGCAGAGGAGATACCATGGTGGTCAATGTCCATAACAAGGCTAGGCACAATATAACTATACATTGGTCTCTTTCATCTCTCCCTCTCTCTCTATTCTCCATTAAGTATCTTGTGCAAAACCTTTGATGTGTTTTTGCATTGGAACATTCATACCGTTCCATAATTTAATTTAAGTTCTTGCTGAGAAAACAAAGAAAAGCACTGAGACCATACGTGGGTGCTCCGGAAAAAATTCTAGAGAATGAACATTCTCTAGTTATTAGGTGATGCATCACAATTGGTCCTAGGAAAAAATTACTCCATATCTCATAAAACGAAGTGTTTGGATATTTACAACATATTTTGAAGAAAAAATGTGTCTTAAGAACTGGCCATTCGAATAAAATAGCATACAAATCCATCATCAAATAATAATCCTTTATAGAGAAATTACAAAAAAAAAAGAATCCATATATTCCTTCTATCCTCACTCCCATCATCATCACTCCCACCATTATCATCAGCTCCATCATCACGAACACCATCTCCTCGACCCTCACAATTCCGACAGCCAACATCACCATGACCCACCATTAGCAGCACTAGAAGACAACCACCACTATCATCACCACCACCACCATCATTAACATCATTCCTGCCACCATCGGGGACACCACTACCGCTACAGCTACAACAAACAATCGATTCAAACACCACCACCACCCACGGGTCTAATCGCACTGCAGTTCATAGAACTGAAATAAGTGGTTTTATATTGCTGACCGATGGACTCTAACAAAATTTCAGGCATGGAGTAATATTGCAGGGCAACCCATGGTCGGATGGTGCCTCATACATTACTCAGTGCCCCATCCAAAGAGGCCATAACCATACGTACCGGTTTATGCTAAGCAAAGAACAAGGAACCTTTTGGTGGCATGCACACGACCATGCTGCACGGGCCACAGTTCACGGCGCTATCATCGTGTCTCCACGTCTATTTTTCAAATCCCAATATCCATTCCCGACACCTCATGGTCACAAGCCAATAATACTCGGTAGAACCCTCTCTCTCTGAAGAACCTAAGATCACATCTAATTTTCTTTTAGCTTGGGCTAATTTGCTCTAGTTCGATTGCTCATTGTGTAGTATCTTAACTTGATCAACATACTTTAGTTTTCAAGATATTTTCTTAACCAGAGCTAGTATCAAATGTTATTGTGTGCTCTCTTTTGTAGGAGAGTGGTGGAATAGAGATGTGATGGAGGCGTACAAAGAGGCTGTTGAAATGGGTGGAGATCCTGTGCACTCTGATGCTTATACTATAAATGGACAACCTGGTTATCTCTATCCATGCTCCAAGTCAGGTACTAGATTGCTAGAGAAAAACAACTTGATCTTAGTTAATACAAACAAAACTAAATTCCGACACGTACAAACTATTTTCAATCAAATTACCCATGATAGAAATCTTTAAGACGTCGGTGGAACAAGGTAGAACTTATCTTCTTCAGATCATCAATGCGGCCATGGATGAGCAGCTCTTCTTCTCCATTGCTAAGCATCGAATGACATTGGTTGGGATTGATGGAAGCTACACCAAGGCCCTGGCAACCGACTATATAATGATCTCTCCTGGCCAGACCATGGATGTCTTAATAGAAGCCAACCAACCTCCTGGATACTATGTCATGGCTGCCAGTGCTTTTGACAACGGAATGGGGTCTATGGGACACATGATGGCCATGGACTCCATGAGTTCTATGGGACCTATGCCTGTCCAAACTGTGACCACAGCTTTCCTTCATTATACTGGCTTGCATTGCTCTCCTCCATCATCTCCTATGCTACCATCCCTCCCTGGTTATAATGATTCGCATGCAGCTAATAATTTCACAAGTCACCTGGCTCATCATAGAAAAAATCTGGATTTCTATCTCAGGGATGTTGAGGAGCATCTCTTCTTCACTCTCTCAGAAAACTTGATAAATTGTGGTGCTAACAAGTGTAAAGGAGAGATGGGCATGATGAACAAGGCCAGTATCAACAACATAAGCTTTGTGAAGCCCCAAGTAGATGTGCTCCAAGCTTACTATTATGGGCTTCATGGTGTTTATGATGAAGATTTTCCAGCAGAGCCACCACTAAAGTTCAACTACACTGGCATGAACATGATGGACAGGAGGCTATGGGAGCCAGAGATGGGCACCAAGGTGAAGGTGTTGGAATATAATACGCTTGTGGAGATTGTTTTCCAAGGGACTAGTGTAGTATCTGGGGAGAGTCATCCAATGCACCTTCATGGACATAGATTTTATGTCGTTGGATGGGGGTTTGGGAATTTTGACCCCAAGAAGGACCCTCTTCGTTACAACCTTAACAATCCACCTCAAATGTCCACCGTCGCAGTTCCAAAGAATGGATGGACTGCCATCAGATTCAGGGCTAACAATCCTGGTAAGTTTTGATGGTTACCTTTTCTTAGGGCAACTAGTGGCTAGTTGAAGAAATTTACTTTCGTTTTGTTTGCTTAAGTTACTAATAAACTGATTCCTTTGGAAATGGCTGCATTTAGAGTTCTTAAAGTTCTAAATCATCTCTTCATTTTCTGTTAAAAATTCATAATTTTCGGAACTAGGGTTGTTAGGAGGAGATATGAGATCCACTAAACAAACAGAGGTAGAAACTAATGCAATAATGTATGTATAAGTGTATATATATATATATATAGTTTGAACAAATTGTTGAAGTGGCTGATTTTTTTTTTTTTAATTTCTTGTATTTAGCACTATTCCATCCAAAAATTTATTTTCTTTTTTTAATTTGGAAAATAATAATTAGGTGATATAGCTTTCTAGAGTGATTTTTCGCATAATATGCATAAAGGATCTCTTAATATCCTATTCATCCGTTAGGCAAATGATACACATTAGAAACTCTGGATCATCACTGACATTCTCTAAATTTCTCAGCAAGCACAAGTACGTAATAATTGCTTTTATTGCCTTTCTTAAATTTCACAAAAAATCAAAATATCCAATTTTTTCAAAGGAAATCTTCTTAAAAAAGGCATTACGAAGACGAGAATATGAGTCATGATATTTGAAAATTAATTTAGATTTTCTGATTCTACAACTTAAGGAGCATTTTAAGTTCATGCTTATGTGTTTTTTAATCATAGCTTGATCACTTAAAAGCTAGAAATTTGCAAGCACTTGTGATTGGACTGATAGGTTCTTCAGGTTGTTACAATATTTATTTCCCAAATTGCTTCTCTGCATCAATGGCAGGTGTTTGGCTTCTGCATTGTCACTTTGAGCATCACCAGAGTGTGGGCATGGGCATGGTGTTTATAGTTAAAAATGGTACAGGAAAGTCCCATCGGGCTCTTTCTCCTCCACCTCAACACATGCCTGCTTGCTGAAAGGTAACATCTTTTTCTGAAGAATTTGGTCGAAGACTGGTTCTTTAGTTTCGAGAACCACTAGCTGAGTGATTAGCCACAATTAGTTGTTCTCAGTTCCCTTTTCTTGATCTTCTATGATGCTATATATATATATATATATATATATATATATATATATATATATATATATATACACACACATACATACGCACTGTCCATATAATAGCCATTTTCCTGTTTGCTCCTCGGATACTCCTATTCTATGTAAAAATTGTTTTACTTGGTTCTCAATAAAATTTTGGGTGGCACTTGCCTCCCTTTCAATCAGGAAAAAAAAAAATGTTCCATTTTTTTTGTACATTCTTTTAAATTTATGGAAGACAAGTTTTGAAGCAAGTCCATGAAACTGAAGGGTGAGGTTTGGAGTGAAGAGAGATCACCGATGCTTGAGGAAAGAGAAAGTTGCTCTTAAGCATCCATTGCTGCTCAAGAAACATCTAGTAGAGATGTAAATTGGGCCTCTAACTCCACAATCCAGAATTGGAATCAATTAAGAATGTGATGAATGATTTCTGATGAATTGTAAAAAAAAAAAAAAAGGGGAGAGAAGTTTTTAAAGTGCAGTTTGCTTTCAAGGCTTGCTACGTGAGTATCTTTATATTGGCTGACAACACGGTCGTGATTAAAGAACTAATAGAATGAATTAACAAATGACTTTATTCGATGACCATCTTTAGATTTGTCCGTCATTAAAGCCCTTGAAATGACAATGGAGATTAAGGCTTTGTATCCAAACAACTACTAATTAAAGTTCTACAATAACTTAGAATTTAGCATCCAAACGAACATGTAATCGGCGTGATAATGCGGGATATAATTTTTTTTCCTTTTTTTTTCCCAACTACTTTTGTATTGTAATATAATAATATAATAAATTATATAAGTAGAAGATTCTAATAGCCAAATTTCTATTATATATTAGTTTCTTTTTTGAAGAAAAAAAAACAGAGAGTTACCCCTAAATTTATTTCATAATAAGAAATCAATACAAATTATATAATATATATAAATAGGTACAAATAAAAAAAAGATCAAGTTTTGGAAGATAATGCCAAGCTTTCAAATATCTTCCAAAGCCTTTTATCTGAGAATTAATCTTAAATGAACAGAAATTGCTCCAGCTTTTCAAAGATTGAAAGATATTTTACAAAATTAAGTAAATAGATCATTTCTTAGCTAAAAAAATACGTATATTTCTCTCTCTCCATATCTTCCAGTAAATCGCAGCTACAAGCATATTTCCTACTTTATTGTTTAAATAACTTCTATTTTTCTTTCTCCAACTTCTCTAAAGATTAAGAAAGATGGTTTTCCTTTTAATCTTAACTGTAACTTAAGAGTAGTTTATAAATTCCGAACGAATGTATATTTAAAGAAAAAATGATTAGTTATTTCTATATTTGAGCCATAAAGAGTATAGTCATTGCTAACATTCCAATTCTTCTTGGCAAGTACCTTATTTATGTGTAGCTTATTCTTTGTTGCTAATCATAAGAAGATCTTGACCTTTTCAGGAGCATAAATCCTTCTAAGCACTTTAGCAAATGGATATTTCAAGCCACCATAATTGAGAAATTTGTAAAAAGAGCCAAGAGAATAATCCATTTTGAGCCAGCTTCCATACCGGTATATCCGTAATACGAGAAGGTCTGAGAGGAGTAAGAGAAGCAAGTAAAGAAGCTAGTTGATTAGTTTGATGAAGTTCAGTTAATGGTCCTCGCACTCTAATACACTAATTCAGCTTTCTTCAACTCCAAAATGATGCGATAGGCATATTCATTTTCATCACTTGAGAGTAAAGAGCATCAAAGCAAAAAAAAAAAAAAGAAATCACATTCATCCAAACATCCTTATAAAATCTAATAGAGTCTTCTTTCCTAGCTTTAAATGCCACATAAGAGTCTCCTTTCCTAGCTTTAAATGCCACATAATTCCAAAACGCTGAATTTTTTGAACGCACATCCTTCCAAATGGAAGAAAATCCAAACGTACCTTTTTTTGATCTCATGTTGAATCAGCGCACGCAATCTGCCGCCACCAAGAGTTAGGAGACCTTTGCAGAAACTTCCAAGCCCATTTGGTTAAGAGAGACTGATTCATCCGAGTCAAATTCATTACTCTCAAGCCCGCTTACTCTCTAAATTTACAAACAGTGTCCCAATTTGCTAGGCAATGAAATCCACTCATAGTATCGGAGCCTTTCCAAAGAAATACTCTGCGCGTCTTATCCAACCTATTTATAACCTATCTTGGTAATTTAAAAATAAGCATAAAATAGGAAGGAAGCAGTACCGAGTTGAGTAAAGTTAGTCTTCCATCCTATGAAAGCAACATTTCTTTCTAAGTAGCTAGTTTTGAGTTCATCTTATCAATCAAAGGCATCCAGCAATTTTTAGGCAATTTCTTAAGATGAAGAAGCAAGCCTAGATATTGAAAAGATAAAGAACCCAACTTATAGTTCATCCAAGATGCAAATTGAGTCGAGTCATTCTCTGTCATATTCAAACAAATGACCAAGTTTTTATGAAAGTTTATACTCAAACTAGATGCACTTTCAAATGCTAATAAAAATACTTTGGCAGCCAACACACTATCCTTCTTGCCAGCATAAAATAAAATAGTATTATTAGCAAACTATAAGCTCAAAATATCACTGAACTCCTTTTCATGCTCAATACCTTCAACCAAACATAAAGCGTCGATTTGCTTTAGAAGTCGTGAAAGAACATCCACCGCTAATATGAATAAAGTGGGCGATAAAGGATCTTCTTACCTCAAATCCTGCTTATACTTCATCCATCTACTAGTCTGCCCATTTAGCAAGATAGCTATTGAGGTCAAACAAAACAAGCTATGAATCTATTTAATCCAACTGTGAGAAAATCCTCTAGCATGGAGTACCTCAAATAGGAAGTTTTAATTTAATCTATCAAATGCTTTTTCAAAATCTAATCAATCATTAATATTAGCATTATCCATGTCAGTATTTGATATGATGAATAAAGAACGTTGTAAAAATACTTTCACGTAGAAAATACTATCACCAATATTAGCCTCAGCTGATACGTTGGGTATGATTTTTCCCCCCGCTTTATTAGAACCTGGATGCAAGAAGATCCTGGCCTGCATCTCATCGCCAGATCACGGTTACAGGCTGGTGAAAAAAATGGCTCGTGCATCGTTGCTCCCACAAGAATATTATATGATTAACTCTTCTGACAACCATTTTAGATCCATAATAATCATTTCTACTTGCTGTTCTATAAAATTTGATAGGAATACATGTAAACCATCGACCGTCCTTTTAGATATTTATAAATAATTATTTGGTTGACTTCAATTGCCCAGAAAACATCTAGAATACTCTCATCTGTGGCGTTTCAATTTCAAACTTTATTTCACCAGAAAAATATATATATATATATATATATATATATATATATATATATATATTTTTCTGGTGAAATAAAGTTTGAAATTGAAACGCCACAGATGAGAGTATTCTAGATGTTTTCTGGGCAATTGAAGTCAACCAAATAATTATTTATAAATATCTAAAAGGATGGTCGATGGTAATATATATATATATACACTTTCAGGTTTGAATTAGTTACACTTAGATTTCAAAAATTAAAAAGCTTCAATTAGCCATCTAAACTCCATTTTTATTATAATATAGCATATATCTCAAAATACACCTGCCTGACCAATATCCATATTTGCCTCGTAACCATCTTGGATCAGGTTAGGTCGGATAAAATAAAGGATTCAGATTAGATTGGATCAGGTCAAATATACCTGCTTCTGAGTTCCAATCAAAAATCTCCAAAACCATTAGAAGAAACTTTCTGATCTTCCGATCAAAAATTTCTATAACCACTAGAAGAAACTCCTCCGATCTTCCGATCAAAAATCCCCAAAGTAGAATCTAAGGAACCAAAACCCCTTCGATCTCCTTGGGTTCTCTCCTTCACCACATATCTACAAAAAAAGAGAATGAAATGAAAGAGAAATGGAAGTGTAAAACAAAATACGCGGGAAAAAAAGATCAATCTGTATGGGAAGAAGCCTTCCTTGGATAAGGCCAGCCTTGCCGGCATGTTTCATCCAATTTTCTCCCCTTGCAGCTCGGATTGACTCAGAACAGGTTCCTTGTTCCAGTTGAACATGTCTTTCCTTTTTTTTTGAAATCTTTGGTGAAGTCAGCATTGGATGCCGGCTTTGGCTTCGAGTTGAACCGGTTCGTGGAACTGGTTTTCACATTCTCTCTTTTAATAAAAATTTCATCCTCGAAATTTGATATACCTAAATTGAAAAATAGGTAGGAATATTTAGCTCGCATTTCTTCCTTCAATTTTTAAGTAGCTTCTCGTTCTATATGGTTGCTCCATTAAATTTTGATATAAAAAATAATACATCATCTCAAAACTTAATCTTTTCTAATTTCTATCTCTCTCTCACTAATTAACTTATATTATAAGATCTCATAACCTATGCTCTGATACCATAAAATCTATCATGCCCCGACCTAGTATTTCAAGTCGGGCACCTGATAAACGGCCGCACACTCTTAGGATTTAATCCTGTTGAATGTGCAAGACCTGCCTTCCACTAAATATTTAATTATCATAATTAAACTTAGGCAGTGGTAAAAATAATTTTTCTAATTTTAAATAAAAATAATAATAGTGTCTCCAATACTATTGACAAACCAAGTAAAAATTTAAAATAATATCTATGAAACAATTCTATTTGAATGTAATCAAACGAAAATCTGCCTAAGTCCTATACTCCTTGCTGATGGATTTTCAATCCAGCAGGATCTTCTAGATCTAAAAAATAAAAATAGAAAAAGAGAGTAAATTTTATAAGTTCAGTAAGTTACCAATCATCTCTGAGGGATCAAGCATAAATATTTTTTAAATATAACAGTTAAGCAATAATATACATCAAGATAATTTTTTTAAAAAACATGCCATGTATATTAGTAAAAATTAAAAATCCTCTCTCAGTCTTTGTTGACTACGGCCATGATCAGTTTCGTGATAAAGTCTAAGAAAGACTAGTTTCTGAGCGAAAAATATTCGATCCATCGACATACTATCAGTGATTAGTTTCATTAACTAGTCTCAAAAGAAAAACTAGGTATAGTTCACACAGCTATGATTCATCCTGTGATAAGACAAAAAAATTAGTCCTGAATGAAAAATACTTGATTCATTTGCATGCTACTAGAGATTAGCTCCACTAGCTAGGTTCAAAAGGATTAACTTTGCCAACGATCAGCCCCAACTAGCTAGGCTAAGAAAAATATATTTTTGATGTATGGCCAACGATCAGTCTCGTTGGCTAGACCTAAATCACAGTCAATTAGAGAGTTTTCTCATACTTTTATCATAACTATTTTTTCATAATAAAAATACTTATTTTCATAATAGTATCAACTAAATTTTCAAAAAAATAATAAAAATAATTTTTATTCGAGATTCCAATGGATAAATATATTTTCTTTTCTAAAATCATGCAATTTTAGGAAAAATCATATTTTTTAGAATTATAATATTTAAAAGTGTCATCATGCATGATCCAATTTTTCTCAATCACTTTTCATAAATAAAATTATAATTTTAAAATTTATTCATTTTTAAATATTTCATATATACGAATTTAATTTTTAAATATGTATATATATAAATAAATTTAGAGATAAAAAAAAACTTATTCATTGATCAGATCTAAAATTTTACAATCTTCTCAAACTAATCTCTAAACCCAGTGTTCTTCCGATGTTGAAGACTTTAGCATATCAAATAATTTAATTAATTTTTAATTAAAAAAAGTAAAAATAACTAGAAAATCTTTTAATCTAGTCTGGATCTAGTCTAGATTTGAATCAATTCCTAAATTGAATTCATGTGACGTGTTGGCTTAGATCTAATTGAATTGGATCCAAATCAATTAAACCAACTCTCTCTCTCTCTCCCTCCCTCTCTCTCTCTCTCTCTCTCTTTCCCTTCCTTTTCTTCATTGCTTTCTTTCTTTCTTCTATTTTCCTTCAAGACCAAAACCCATGGTCTTCTCTTGGTTTGTCACATTGGAGGAAAGGAGGGGGCCGATGGTGAGATGGCCCGAATGCCCAGCAATGGTGGCACGATGATGGCTGGAGATGACGATCAGTCAAGGACTCCACCGAGAAGAGAAAACCCTACCCTAAGAGAGGAAGAAAGAAGAACTTACTAGAGATGGCGATGGTGGCGATGATGCAGCAATCGATGGTTGAAATCGGTGTTCTTCCGCCGAAAGTCCCATGCCATAGGTAAGCTAGGATTTAGAAATAGGATTAGGATTTCTAGGGAGGGATCTAGGGTTTAAATAGATGAGGATTAGGGTGAGATAATCCCTTCTTCCTTGGATAAGGCTAGCCTTGTCGGCGTGTTTCATCCAATTTTCTCTCTTTGTGGTTCGGATCGACTCGGAATAGGGTTCCCTATTCCAGTCGAACATGTCTTTTCTTTTTATTTAAAAAAAAAATATCTGGTGAAGTCAACATTGGGTGCCGGCTTCGTTTTCAAGTTGAACCGGTCCATGGGACTGGTTCTCACACTAACCTTTTAATTTTCTCCAATGGTTGAATAGGGAAGCTTAGATGATGGCTAGGGTTTTGTCATCTATTGGAGCCCTCTCCTCCTCCTCCACCACCCAGCTGTAGGAGTCACGAAGGTTGCTACCGTCACCTGCATCTTCATGCCCGCCATTCACTTTTGCTCCGTCCGCCATCTTGCTGTCACTCGTCTCCATCTTTCTTATATTTTTTCCATCCTTAGGATCTCAATTAGGTGGGAGGCTTAAAGTAGCCAAATAGTGGAGCTTAATCAGGTGGGAGGTCGATGCGGTTGAATAAGAAAGCTTATGATTTTGGATCTTAGCGGCCAAATAGGGAAGCTTATGATAGCTAGGGTTTTGGGTCTTAGCAGTCAAATAAGGAAGGCATATGATGGCTAGGTTTTTGTGTGTGGCTTTACATATAAAAATTGAATCAAGTCAAATTCGAGGCAGGGAGTACGTACTATTATCCATATTTGATTTAAAATTATTTTATTTTTTTAAAATCCATATCTATCCCAAATTTTAATTAGATCGGATAAAACCCACCCCATTTAGATTGGGTCGGGTTGGAAAAAATGGCTATCCCTTATTATCATGGAAGGATTGTATGAAAACTATTTTTTTATAAAATTTCGAAACTTTCCTTTTCACTTAGCAAGAGGTTCTTATTTTGGTTGGAATTAAAGAAGAGAGAGATCAATGCTTTGAGATCCATGCTAATGGATAATTGATAAAAGATGGAGTGCTTTGAGATTTATGTAGGTGGATGAATGATAATGCATTGAGTACTTTAAGATCCATGTAAATGGATGAATGATAGAAGATGTGGTGCTGTTGGGGATAAATCCCACTCCCACCGAAGTTTAGCTCGATGCTTAGCCTAATACAACCAGTAGCCGCAGAAGAGCTTCAACAGACGGGCTTCAGCCGAACTCCCAGCGGCCGAGCTTCTTCTAACACGTTCAGCCGGCCGAGCTACTTACCTGCCAAGCTCCTTCGGACTCCTCAGCCATCGAGCTTCTTCGAACTCTTCAGCTGCCGAGCTTCTTCGGACTCCTCAGCCATCGAGCTTCTTCGGACTCCCTTCGTCAGGATCGAACCCCTCCAGCCGGCCAAACTGCTTAGTGGCTGAGCTCCTCGAACTCCTAGCGTCCGAGCTCCTTCGAACCCGTTCAGTCGGCCGAACCGCTTAGCAGCCGAGCTCCTTGGACTCCAAGCGGTCGGGCTTTAACGGAATCCCCCAGCACTCGAACTCCTCAACGGTCGTCCCTTGACCGAACTCCCCAAGCGGCCATCCTTTCAGCCGATCGAGCTTCTTCGAACTTCTCTACAGCCGAACTCCTCTCGAGCCTTCCCTTCAGCCGGACTCTCCTACAAGTTCAAACTCCTCTGGATGAATTATCGCCATCAGTCTGCAACAGATGATGAGACTGAACGATATGGCCGTCACTACTGGCGATACCACTCTCTCCGTAACTGGCCCCATACAGATCGGACGGTATGACCGCCACTACGGACGACACCACTCTCTCTATAACCAGCCCCATGCGGCCCATGACCTATCAGTATGGCTATCAGCATCCGCCTGATGGCGCCTTCCTCTCCGTACAGAACTCCATGCAGCCCACGATTTGCCAATATAGCTGTCACCATCCACCTAACAACGCCTTCCTCTCCATGCCGAACTCCATGCAGCGGTATGGCCATCACCATCAACTAAGCTCCACCTATAAAGGACCCTCCAGATATACTAATTCTAACATTTCTGATCTCTAAGCTCTCATCTTCTCCTCCAAGCTTCGGAACTCATTTCCAAGCACTCCATTCCTGTTGGCCTGAGCTGACTTGATCGTCGGAGGGTCCTGCCGGAGCCACCCCCCACCGACTTCGGATGGAACTTTGTTTTGCAGATCTCCGACGGCGATCTCGTCGGCCTCAACTCCAACGGACTCCGACGATGACCAATTTCTGCGTCAATAGATTGACGCTGGAGGAAGGGACCCCAGCGACGATCTCTCTCTTAAAGGCAGTCGAGGTTCCTTTGTTCTTAAAGGAGTGCTCGGCGATGATTTTTTTCTTCCCACTCTAGAGATCTTTCTTCCTCCTCTTTCGAATTTCTTTCCAAAAAAAAAGATGCCCCCCAGGAGAGCCTCCACCCGACGATCGGCGACCTCCGCATCCCAATCCCGTCTAGATCTGTCTGTTCTTGCTTCAGCCTCCGTCGCTCAGATTCCACCTGCACCCGCAGTGGATGTGAAGCAGTTCGACCTGTTTGTCCGACAGGTCCGTGGCCTCATGGAGGCAATGCATGCCTTACAGTAGCCTCCGGTGGTGACTCTACTAGGAAACACACCATCAAAATATCGCGAACCGACCCCAAGGAAGAGTACCAAGGCCAACGTATCCATCGCTCCTGAGAAGGGGAAGCAGAAATCTGAGGATTCGTGTTCAGATCATGGTTCTCTTCTCGAGGAGATCTTCTCCATTTATAGTCGAAAGCCCCTCAAGATCTGCAACCGAGACGACGCCCTCGATCACAGACTGTGGGAGATGGATTGACGGATTGAAGAGCTCGGCCACGTCGCCCCGACTTATCATGCCGACGTCCGCACCGATCCCCCTTTCTCTCTCCAAATAATGTAAGAGCCCATCCCATCGAACTTCAAGCTCCCTCAACTTGAAAGTTACGATGGGACCTTTGATCCGATTGATCATCTGGAGGCCTTCCGGACCATGATGCTACTTTACGGTGCTTCAGATGCCATGCTGTGCCAAGCCTTCTCATCTACCTTAAAGGGAGCAGCGAGGAACTGGTACTCGATGTTGAAGCCAAGTACGATCTTCTCTTTTGACTAGATGAGCAGTCAGTTCGCGGCCCACTTCATTAGCAGTCGACGATCGAGCCGAGGTTCAGATTTCTTGATGAACGTCAAGCAGAAGCAAGGGAAATCCATCCGGGCTTACGTCACCTGGTTTAATGCTGCGGCATTGAAAGTCCGAAACTTGGACCAATCTGTCGCGATGGCCGCACTCAAGGGCGGCCTTCAAAAAAATAACTTGCTGTTCTTCCTAGAGAAAAGGTATCCCAAGGACTTCGCCGATCTGCTGGCTCGGGTCGAGAGATATGCCCGTGCGAAAGAAGCCTTCAAGTTGAATGACGAAGAAACCTTAAGGGAGCGGCTGGCAGACAATGGGGAGCCGAATAAAGTTCGGCCCCACTCACGGACTCCCTTCGGTAGCAGACAGGTCCGAACTCCTCGAGCTTACAAAGAAGCACGAAGAAGCCCTCCTTCCAAAAGATTCTGCGACTATGCCCCCCTCAACGCTCCTCGAACTCAGATCTTCACCGAAGTTAAGAACCAACCACCAAGACCAGAAGGGTTACGGTCTCCCCCAAATAAGCGTGACCAAAGCAAGTACTGCCTCTACCATCGCGACCACGGCCACGACATTGAGGAGTGCATCCAGCTTCAAGACGAAATCGAGGAGCTCGTTAGAAAGGGGCGGCTGGGTAAATTCATTCGACGCCAGCCTGAAGATCGACGAAGGACGCTATCGTAACAAGAAACGATAAGGTCGGCCGCCTCACGACATCGTCAACGTTACCCCAGGACCCAACGTCGAAGCCAAGAGAAGCATGCTTCAAAGTGAGGAAGCTAGCATGAGATAGAAAAGGTCGTCCGCATGAAGAAGTGCGGAGGAACAACGCTACCACGATCCTAAATTACAAAGAATTCGGAAAAACATTGTCAGTAACTTTCTTTCAATAAAGTTCTTCCCTTTCAACAGTATATTATTTTTGGGTGCTAAAACTATGTAATGATAGGAAAAGAAACAGTCAATAGTCGCCGTGTTAGGAACAGAAGGAAGACCTCATCCTAACACGAGCATGTCAAGAACCATCCACCTTGGCTAGAGATAAGATCTCTCCCGAGCGACCATTGATAACCTCAGCTAGAGATAAGATCTCTTTCGAGCGACCGTGGACAATCTTGGCCAGAGATAAGATCTCTCCGAGCGACCACCTCAGCTAGAGATAAGATCTCTCCCGAGAATCAACCTTCGGCTAGAGATAAGATCTTTCCCGAAAGTTCGGTCAGAGATAAGATCTCTCCCGAGCGACCATCTCGGCTAGAGATAAGATCTCTCCCGAGAATCAATCTCGACTAGACATAAGATCTCTCCCGAGCGATCGAGTCAACCTCGGCTAAAAAAAAGATCTCTCCGGCAACCATGGACAACCTCAACCAGAGATAAGATCTCTCCTGAGCGACCACCTCGGCTAGAGATAAGATCTCTTCCGAGAATCAACCTCGATCAGAGATAAGATCTCTCCTGAGCGACCACTTTGGTCAGAGATAAGATCTCTTCCGAACGATCACTTCGGTCAGAGATAAGATCTCTCCCAAGAAGTTCGCCAGAGATAAGATCTCTCCCAAGCACCACTTCGGCTAGAGATAAGACTCTCCGAGCAACCCTCGCCAGAGATAAGATCTCTCCCGAGAAGTTCGGCAGAGATAAGATCTCTCGAGCGACCACCTCGGCTAGAGATAAGATCTCTTTCGAGAATCAACCTCGGCTAGAGATAAGATCTCTTCCGAGCGATCGTTGACAAACCTCGATTAGAACAGAAGGAGAACCTCATCCTAACGCGAGCATCACCTCGGCTAGAGATAAGATCTCTTCCGAGCGAACCGTGGACAACCTCGACCAGAGATAAGATCTCTCCTGAGCGACCACCTCGACTAGAGATAGATCTCTCTCAAGAATCAACCTCAGCCAGAGATAAGATCTCTCCCGAGCGACCACTTCGACCAGAGATAAGATCTCTTCCGAGAAAGTCGGTCAGAGATAAGATCTCTTCCGAGCGACCACTTCGGCCAAAGATGAGATCTCTCGAGAAGTTCGGCCAGAGATAAGATCTCTTCAATCGATCACTTCGGCCAGAGATGAGATCTCTCCCAAGAAGTTCAACTAGAGATAAGATTTCTCCCGAGCGACCACCTCGGCCAAAGATGAGATCTCTCTCGAGAAGTTCGGACCAGAGATAAGATCTCTCTCGAGCGACCACCTCAGCTAGAGAGAGATCTCTCCCGAGAAGTTTGGCCAGAGATAAGATCTCTCGAGCGACCACTTCGGTCAGAGATAAGATCTCTTCTAAGAATCAGACTCGACTAGAGATAAGATCTCTCTCGCGCGACCGTTGATAAACCTCGGTTAGGAATAGGAGGAGAACCTCATCCTAATGCGAGCATCAATCTCGGTTAGAGATAAGATCTCTTCGAGCGACCGTTGACAACCTCGATTAGGAACAGGAGGAGAACCTCGTCTTAACGTGAGCATCAACCTCGGCTAGAGATAAGATCTCTTCCGAGCGACCATCTCGGCTAGAGATAAGATCTCTCCGAGCGACCATTGACAACCTCGGTTAGGAATAAGAGGAGAACCTCATCCTAATGCAAGCGACAACCTCGACTAGAGATAAGATCTCTTCCGAGCGACCGTTGACAACCTCGATTAGGAACAGGAGGAGAACCTCATCCTAACGCGAGTAAAGTCGAAGTTAGGAATAGGAGGAGAACCTCATTCTAATAGGAGCGTCCGCACCAATCTCGACTGCAGGAGATAAGAACTCTTCTGAGCGATCGAGTCAACCTCGGCTAGGAACAGAAGGAGAACCTCGTCCTAACGCGAGCAACAACCTCGACTAGAGATAAGATCTCTTTCGAACGACCGTGGACAACTTCGGTCAGAGATAAGATCTCTCCAGAGGAAAGCTCGACCGCAGAAGATAAGATCTCTCCCGAGTGCCCAGTATAACCTCGGCTAGAGAAAGCAACCGTGTCAACCTCGGCTAGAGAGTTTCAACTTCAATCTCGGCTAGAGAAAGCAATCGTGTCAACCTCGGCTGGAGAGCTTCAACTTCAACCTCGACTAAAGATAGGATCTCTTTCGAGCGACCTTGTCAATCTTGGCTGGAGAGCTTCAACTTCCACCTCGGTCAGAGATAAGATCGGAGACAACATCGCCTTGAGATCAGATCTCTTTCGAGCGCTCGCATCGACCTCGGCTGTAGGAGATAATGTCGCCCCCGAGGAGCGCAACCTCCGGCTTCGATCGTAGTGGACGAAGCCTCCTCAACCTCGACTGGAGATGGAATCTTCCCCGGGCTTCAACTTTGATATCAACTTTAGCTGGAGGTGAGATCTCTCCCAAGCTTTGATCTAGACCAGCACGGAGCTCAGAGGAAAACTTCGGCAGTCGCCTCTCCCGCACTCCCTTCCTTCGATTTTCGAACTCGGGAGTAGAGGGGGGCTAGTGTTGGGGATAAATCCCGCTCCCATCGAAGTCTAGCTCGATGCTCAGCCTAATGCAACTAGTAGCCGCAGAAGAGCTTCAGCAGATGGGCTTCAGCTGAACCCCCAGCGGTCGAGCTTCTTCTAATCCATTCAGTCGGTCGAGCTACTTACCTATCGAGCTCCTTCGGACTCCTCAGCCGTCGAGCTTCTTCGGACTCCTCAGCTGCCGAGCTTCTTCGGACTCCTCAGCCGTCGAGCTTCTTCGGACTCCCTTCGTCAGGACCAAACCCCTCTAGTCGGTCGAACTGCTTAGTGGCCGAGCTCCTCAAACTCCTAGCGTTCGAGCTCCTTCGAACCCATTTAGCCGACCGAACCGCTTAGCGACCGAGCTTCTTGGACTCCAAGCAGTCGGGCTTTAACGGAATCTCCCAACGCCCGAACTTCTCAACGATCATCCCTCGGTCGAACTCTCCAAGCGGTCATCCCTTCAGCCGATCGAGCTCCTTCGAACTTCTCTACAGCCGAACTTCTTCCAAGCCTTCCCTTCAGTCAGACTCTTCTACAAGTTCGAACTCCTTTGGATGAATTATCACCATCAGTCTGCAACAGACGACGAGATCGGACGATATGGCCGCCACTACTGGCGACATCACTCTCTCCGTAACTGGCTCCATACAGATCAGATGGTATGGCCACCACTATGGACGACACCACTCTCTCCATAACCAACTCCATGCAGTCCACGACCTGCCAGTATGGCTGTCAGCATCCGCCTGATGGCGTATTTCTCTCCGTACCGAACTCCATGCAGCCCACGACTTGCCAGTATGGCTGTCACCATCCACTTGACAACGTCTTCCTCTCTATGCCGAACTCTATGCAGCGGTATGGCCATCACTATCAACTAAGCTCCGCCTATAAAGGACCCTCCAGATATGCTAATTCTAACCTCTCTAATCTCTAAGCTCTTCTCTTCTCCTCCAAGCTCCGGAACTCATTCTCGAGCACTCCATTCCTGTTGGTCTGAGCTAACTTGATCGTCGGAGGGTCCTGCCGGAGCCACCCTCCACCGATTTCAGATGGAACTTTATTTTGCAGGTCTCCGACGGCGACCTCGTCGGCCTCAACTCCAGCGGACTCCGATAATGACCAGTTTCTATGTCAACAGGTGCTTTGACATATGTGTAAATAGATGAATAACAAAGGCTGTTATGCTTTAAAATCTATGCAGGCAGATAAATAATGGCAAATGGAGCGCTTTGAGATCTATGTAAATGAATAAATGATAGAAGACATAGTGCTTCAAGATTTGTACAGAAGGATGGATGGAGTGCTTTGAGATATATGTAGATGGATAGATGATGGAGGACAAACCACTTTAATAGTTGCACAAGTAGATGGATAATAAAGGATGGAGTACCTCGATATCTATATAAGCGAACGAATGATAGAGGATATAGTACTTTAAATTTATGCAGGTAGATGAATAACAGAGGATGAAGTATTTTAAAATTTATGTAGATAAATGGATGATAGAGGATGAATAGCTTTAAGATTTGTGTAGATAGATTAGTAAAAGTGGATGGATTGTAGACAAAGAAGTGCTTTGAGATTGTATGGATGAATGGATGATAGAGAGTGAAGCATTTTCAAATCTATGCAAACAAATAGATCACAAACAAAGTGCTTTAAGAGCTGTGCAAGCAAATGGATCATATATAAAGTATTTTAAGATCTATGCATGCATATGGATGATTAAGACTAGAGCACTTTGAGTACCAAATATGTATATTTAAAAGAATATATATGCAAAAAAAATATTTTTCACTTATTGATATTTTTTTTGACTATTCTTTGAATATTTCAGTTATGCACTCACCATCTACCAAAATAATGAGGATAACCCCTAATATTAGGCCCAACAAATATGAGTTGATAACAATGACTTAAGGGCCTGATTTGTTATGGATCAATATCATGAAAAAATTTGTCTACTTTCTTTTTGACCAACTTACCCATGTTCTCATATTTTTCAAAATAGAAAAGTTACTTTCCTCTGGATAGCATTTACCCATGAAATGGAAAAAAATCTTATCCACCAAAGGGGTGGCTAAATTATTTTTTCATATTTAATTTTATACCTAAAATATTCCATCCTCATTTTTCATGTCCCTATCATTCAATGCTCAATAACTGAATCATTTATTTTCTCCAAATCTAAAAAATATAAGAGGTACTATGAAAAATATGAATAAATTTTAACAACTTATCCATGAAAATGGTAATGCAAAAGAACACGAGTAACAGATTTTGGAGCAACTTTTTCATATATATATTAGTAAATTATTTTTTGTCTAAATATTGTCAGAGAAATATTGACCTAGAAAAATATAGATTTTTAAGTATTTTTTTTTACCTATAAAAGAATAGATCCTAAAAAGTAATAGGATGATGATAAATTACTACATCTAGTATAGAAAAAATGCATCGAAAAAATACATCATCCCATCTGATTGGGCTACATAGCCATCACTTTTCAACGTGCATTTAATATCTGTAGTTCCACTTTTTCATTTAAAATTTTGAATGATAAAAATATTTTTATACTTCTAAAAAAATTATGATATTTTATAGTCATATTATGAAATTCTGCGGTCAAATTATTAATTTCTACATACAAAATATCATAATAAAAGGAGGGGCATTCTCATTATTTAAAAATTTCATAAATTTTCAATGACAAAAATGTCCTTCCCTCTTTATGACTTTTGTAAGAAAAATTATGACAGGATATCATAATTTTATCATAGGATGCCATAAAATGACCATAAAATACTACAGTTTTTTCAAAAGAGGATGGTTATTTTTGTCATTCAAAATTTTAAATGAGAAAATAAAATTGTAGGCATTAAATGTGCGTCGAAAAATGATAGCTATGTGATTCAATATAATTGAATGGTACACTTTACATTAATTTTACTGCACCATATGTGGTGCATAAAATATTTCTTTAGGATGATTTGACAAATGAATCCATCTGGTGACCTTGTTTAGATTTATTTGTCATTAAAGCCCTTGAAATGATAAAGAGGATAATGTTTTTTCCATAACCCAAGAGATAATTAATAATGTTAACAATTATTGCTTAAATTTTTGCCAAATTAGAATTCATTTGCAATACCAATATGTAATCCAGATCATAACATAGGATATGAATTTTTTTCTTCTTTTTTAAATATTCTTATAATATATAGCAATATAATAAATTATAATAACTTAAAAAATAATAATAATTTTTTTATTATATATTAAATAATAAATTTTAATAATAGTTTGATAAATATTTGACATCATCAATACCAACATGAACACGGTGAACAAAAAAATGTTATACAAAAAATGTATCAAAAATACTATCATCAATAATAATCCCAAACGGCATATAGAACATAACTTTTTTCTTTTTTAATTATTTTTAAAATATAGAATAATAATATAATAAATTATAATAGTAGGAGATTGAATGGTGAATTTTTGTTGCATATTAACTTATTAAGTAATAGAATTTAATATGATTCAAAATAAAGAATCATATTAAATAATTTAAAGTAAAAAAAAATTATATGAATGATATTATTAATAAGAATATTGTCAGCATAAGCTAAACATCTATTTTAGTTGAAGATAATAAACAGCAAATAATTGATAATAATTCTTAATTAAACTTTTGTCAACTTAGAATTAGTATTCGAAACAAATGACCAAAGCGTAAAGTTTAGACACCACGAAAAAGAGCGATCAAACTTCTGGAAAAATTTGCTCACTCGAGGCCAGGATTGCTACCGAGTGGTCTAAGCTGACACGCATGACACGTAGCAAAGCCACCCGCACACATAAAAACCAAAAGATTTATCCGTTTCTAAGTAATTTCCATTTCCCTTATTTTTTCTTCGCTCCAGCGTTCTCTTCCCTACTCGCACTTCCCGTTTCTCTCCGTCCTCCGCTTTAATGACCGTCCTTCTGCCGCCACCTGCCTCTCTCTTTCCCGCCAAATACAAACCCGGGGCCTTCCTCAAACCGGCCCGTCCCCTCCCTTCCTCTCGTCCCCGCGCTCCCCGGCGACGGGAGAACCCACCACCGCCTGCCGCCGCGGCCACCGTCTCTGGCGTCGACGAAGACGCCTTCACCAAGTACTCTGGCTATCTCTTCGAGAACGGTGCTTCCTCGGCGGCGGAGTTCCTGAATGAGTATGATCTCCCGGCTATTTCGGCGATTTATCGCCGGAAACCCGTCCTGCTCCTCCGCCGGTCTCTCCAAATAGGTGCCACCTTTGGCCGGTGGTTTGCCCTCCGTTACCTCGATAGCATTTCCGATCGGTCCGATGAGATGTTTAAGGTGATAACATTGTTTTTTCCCTCATTATTTATTGGTCTCTTTTTTCAGCTCTGTTCTCTTGTAAACCGTGGAGATAATTTGTGTTATGGTTCTGGATTGCAGGTTAGAGCTGCGGAGCTTCGGATGATACTACTGGAGCTCGGCCCGGTACGTCTGTTGGTTGGTGTTGTCTTTTGTGAATTGAGATAGTATTGAATGCAAGCTTTGTAGGAAAATTCTGGAATTCTTGTATCCTATACAATTATAATCATCTTTTTTTATAAATTGTGTTTACCTTGAGAGTTGCGGTTCCTCATTTTTCATTACCTCATAGACTACCTCAGTTCAACGAAAGGGTGGTAGCTCATGGAAAATAGATCTAATTTCTTTTGTAATATAATTGGATAAGGAGCATTATATGTAGTTTCTTCAGTTACTAAGATGAAGGCAAAGAATTTGATTTCTTTTTTTCCCCCTCTTCTGACATCGTTATCTACTCTACAGGTGCCTAGAGCCTCAGTTAGAGGCCTTTGTTTTCCCTTACAGCATGATCTGTTTCTTCCTTTTAAAAGTTCATGAGTGTTCGGGAAAGAAATCACTATATTGTAAAAAGGGCCCTCTAGATGAGCGTTTCCACAATGGGAATTGTGAATTGTAGTGTAGCTTAAAATTAAATCACCTTTTTATGACTCGGATATTATCAAGTTAGATGGATAGTCTACGTATATGTTTTATCTGTCCTGATATCTCCAATTATATTTAGGGAAACATTGCTTTGGGTGCAGTCTCAATCAATATTTTCCTTCAAGGAAGTAGAGATCATTAACTTACCATGTTAGTATGTGTCCTTGATAATGTTACCCAGATGCCTGACATAGATGTCAAACACCAGGGCATTGAAAAGCATCTGATATGGAAACTATTTTAAACAACAAGATCTTGTACATGTTTCATTATGCTTGTGTGTAAAAAATACATGTGGTTGGATTAATATCCATGCAGGAGTTCCTTCCAAAAAAAAAAAAAAAAAAAATCCAGTGTTATGTTTCCATTTTAGCTGTTCAATCACTAATGATGTCATTTTAGCAGACCCCAACTAGTTTGGGGATTAAGGCTTAGTTGAGTTGAATGCACTATTTATGTCCTTTATAGTCAAAACTTTTTTTTTTGGTAGTTTACAGTCAAAACTTTGAAGTACAGGTAAAACTTACTTTAGAGAGAGAACTATCTCCAGCACATTCTTTTATATGGTGCAGACAGCATGAAGATTTAGGCTTTTTGTCTCGCTGTCACATCCATATAGTTCGGTGGCAGCATATGTAGGACAATTCTTGATGGATAAAACAAGTTAGAAGAATAACCTAAACATTGTCTGTAGCCTTGGTTTTTGATGTAAAGTAATTTGTAAAGCAATTCAGCAATAAATTGTAAACTGTAGTATCATCATGATCTAATCATCTCGTCTCACTAGTCTTGATAGGCCATTTCATTGTGCTCAAGAGCTTGTTTCCTCCTAATCATAATTACCCTAACCTGTAATTTTTGTTTCTCATTCAATTGAAATGGACCAGTTGCTGCATCCTTAGATGTGTTATGTCACATTACTGAGATTTTGATGCTTCTCTTCACTAGTTTGTCATGAGGCATACAAGGTTTTGTTTTTTGTTCAAAAAGACTAAATATCTTCACTATTTCAGACTTGTCAATATTCAATCTGAATCTTAGATCTATTGCCTTGTATTCTGAAGGCACCATGTGGATTTTTTTTTTCTGCTAGATAATGCTGCCTGCTAAAAGTTGTAGTAGAATGGTCTCCTGCAAGCAGCAGTATTTGATGATAATAAATATTTGATAGATGTATTTTAAAAATTATTGTACTGTTTCAATGTACTAGTTTAGGTTTATGCTAACAAATCATCATTACTGAAGTATGCTTTTATTTTTTGGCAAGTGTTCCTACTTGTCATGCTCATGTTTTCTTTCTAGTTGTATTAGAACAGGCTTGTTACTGTGATATATAAGCTGTTCTTTTGATTATTTTTTCCTGGTGATTCTTTAAACAAAAAAGTGCCCTCTTTTACAGGCATTTGTGAAAATTGCTCAGGCTGTGTCATCAAGAGCGGTAAGTGACATTTTGTTATTTTTATTGAACAACACCAAGTGATTGCCTTATTACTAATAATTTTCTTCAGAATCATCTGTTGATTTTGTTTGAACACTATCATGCAACATTACTGCTGTTGCTTGTTTGATATAGTGGACAGAGGTCACCGTGGCTGGTAGTGCCTGAAACAGAAATGTTTCGAATATTATTCTTGTGAAATGTTATTTTTCAACATCCACAATCACTGCCTCATACCTTGTTCAGAGATTTGGAAGCTAGTTAGTTTAGTTGGTATTTTTCTGAAACCAAAATTAAATTTGATCTTGTCATTGTCTGAGATTAAAATATTCAACTATAACTTAGAGAGGCTAAATAATTACTACGAAGTGTCATCATTTGTTCTGGCTTTCTTGTCCTGTGGTAGCAAAATATTACCTTTTAAACAATTACAAGAAACCAGCATTTTAGCCTTCTTATCATTGACAAAATCACTTCCCCTCTGGAATTGCATTATGTTTTCATGCAATATCAAACATCCACGGATATATAAATCTAATATGGTTTCCAAGTCTGTTATTCTGGCAATCACCACACTTCCATCAATTAAATATACTTGAGTATTCTTGTTGCAGCTGGTCCATAGAATGATCTTGGTTATTCGGTTAGTTGTATAAACATTCATTTCTTTGTTAAAGATTGATAACTGTCTTTATCTGTTTTGTGTATTTATTTGTTCTTTCTTCCCTTGTCATTATGCCTGAATTTTGAACTTCCTTTTCATAAGAGAATGCAAGGCAACTCAAACTACCTAACATATCTTCACTGATGTGGGGGAGTTAACCCATGTTGTTATGTCGGAGGGAGCTTTGTCATATGGAATGCTTGATCCTAATGTGCACAAATAGCTCACTATTGATGCGAAGAAAGGCTTCTTTTTTAAATTTAGAGTGCATCCAAAAAATAATGCAGTACGAGTATCTTACTCACTTAAAATCAGAGTTACCAGGGATAAAATTTATCCGCATTCTAGTGGATAAATTATTTGGGAGAAACAATAATTCTTCCATTTTTTGGGGGATAAATTTGCAACTTTATCTGTATAAATGATTTCTTTTAAAAAAAAAGTCCAAAGTACCATATAAGATGCTTCATGTTATATCTTCATTCCTGTTGAAATCTTAGTACATGTGTCCAAGTTCAATTTTCGTGGCAAATGATAAGTGACTTGAATCTGCAGATAACAAAAAACATGAGGAAAAAAAATTGTTGAATGTTTATTTATTGCATATGGTTCGTAAGTTAACCAAAAGTTGGATGACAGATCTTCTGTATACAGATGTATCCATAGCCTGTTAGGTTGGAGATTTACTACTGAGTGTAGATCATGTTTAACTAAAATTTGACAGAAGCTTGAAAGGTTGTGTCTCTCTTATAATCCTTGATCCTTTCCAGCCCATTGATGTTTTTCATCTTAGAAGGCAGGAAAATCATATAATTTTATTGCCTACTCTCCTTATTTAATTCAGTCGGGCCCCTTGGGATTAGCAGTCTACTTTTTCTTGAAAAAGTAATAGTAAATCCCACAAGAAATATTTTTTTATCGGTTTTTAGTCCTTGATATGCATAGATAAAAACTACTTTTAAAACTAATCTTAGTTTTGAACTCTGGTCCAAGAATTTTATATAAATTTAACTTTGATAAACTATTGATTTTTTTTTTTGAAAATAAGAAATCTGCAATATAAAGTTGGCAACCCATTTGCATAAAGAGATGTTCACTTATTAAAATTTTGTTAAAATTTGAAAAGTTGCATGCATGGTGCAGTTTTTCTAATATATCTGTTCCTCAAAATTTTTCTTTCTAAAATTGCTTATTTTAGGATGTGATTCCACCTGCATATCTGGAGGAGCTTTCATTGTTGCAAGATCGTATAGGACCCTTTTCAACTGAGATTGCTTTCAGCATGATAGAAAAAGAGCTTGGACTGCCAATAGACATTCTTTTCTCTGAGATTTCACCAGAGCCAGTTGCTGCAGCATCTCTTGGGCAGGTTTGCAATGTCCACATATGTTACGCGAAAAAGGAAAAATCCAACTCAGATGACAATGTGTCTCCACCAATTTGTAGGTTTATCAGGCCAGGCTTCGCTCTAGTGGGAAAGTTGTTGCTGTCAAAGTGCAGAGGCCTGGAGTTCGAGCTGCGATTTCATTGGATATCTTTATCCTGCGGTATATTGCAGGTCTGGTAAGGAGAGCAGCCAAGCTGAACACTGATCTTCAGGTAATGCCACAAAATCACACTTGTTCAAGAATCACACTAACATATTGGAGTCATTCTAGCTATTAAGATTTCCTTCTGAATATTTTATTTTCATATTCATTGTTTTTGAGGTAGCTGATGATAAATTCTTGAGGTCTGTCACTTGCAGGCTGTAATTGATGAATGGGCATCAAGCCTATTTCGGGTACATACTTTTCTCTGTAATGTTTTAGTTTTAAACTTCTATTCTTTCACAGTGTCTTCCTTTTTCCTTTGGAGCATTTGAAGTGGATGAACAATCCAAAATGACATATGTTTTCTAAATAATATGTGATTCCGGTAAATTTTTGGGATCATGTTAAATTTCAAAACTTAAATACAAGCTCGATCTTCGTTATGGTGATGGCATGAGTCATGCATATAAGAGCGTGCATAAAAATCACTAAGAACCTATGGCAGCAAAGATGGTCTGTCAATTTGGCTTGATCTGAACTAGAGTCATCCAGTTGTGGTCATTTGTATCAGGCATATTTTCATAAAATCAGCTTGTTTGTAGTCTGATATTGGCTGTCAAAACATTCAACATTGTTTCCTTTCATGGCTATTCATAGTTATTGCTTTGATGTGGCTGTAGAATATGAGCTGTCTTGCTGCCTAGTTTCTTAATTGGAGTGGGCCTCTGGATTGATGAACCATGAACCATGAAACATCAATTTTAGGGGAGTCTGCAAGCCACTTATGCTTCTAAGAAGCTAAATAGATCAAGACTTGTTGGTATATGGAGTGGAAATGCTTTTTGGGGTTGCCACAATATAGTCTCTAGCTATTTACTTTGATGGTCATCTCCACCTGCATTCTGGTTAAATTTGAATTGTTGATGGGAGCTTACTCGGTAATGAGTAGCCTGCCCCTCCAGATTTGGTGACGTACTGAGAATTGGGATAAATGAATCTTAGTCCAATTGGCACAACAATGCATTGTTTTCAACCTGAGCAGATGTAAGATCCTATATGAAACCTTTGAAGTAGCCTGAGTATTTTTTTTCTGGTTTCTGAAAAAAAAAAAAAAAAAAAATCAAATCTCATACTCTTGCATGAACATGATTTTTTTTCTGAGAAGAACATAAACACAATAATTTGTTTACATAGATCCAGTATTAGACATATCCTCAGATCTGCTTATAATCTGCTAACATATCCTGTGGGAAATATGCAGAACAAGAGGACCTTCTTTTGTGGGTTTATCTTTACCTCAAGTTTCCTCTACCACTTTTTTCTCTTTCATAATAGTTCTGTCTTTGATCAAGATAACTACGTTCTGTCTTTGATCAAGATAACCACACTTAGAAATTAGATAGCTGCACTTTGAAATGATGTCTCCTATTCTTTCTTATCCATCTATGAATTGTCTGTGATTTTTGTTCTGGGTTGTTCTTCAGAAAAATTTGATGCCCGTTTTGTTAGCATGATTATTTAATGCATTTAACTTCTCTTAACATCATAATTTATGAATCAATTTCGGAATCTCTTGAACATATGCTTAGAGCTTCACATTGAATACAGGTAAATCACATTTAATGCAGGAGATGGATTACAGGGCTGAAGCAAGGAATGGACTCAAGTTCAGGTGGGAATATTGTAGTGATGACTGATGATGACTGCCTTACAAGTTTTTCTGACTAGCTTTTTGTGGCTTGACATGGATAAGCCATTTTCCTGTGGCTTTCTTTCTTAATTTTACTTGTTTGCTAATTTTTGGCTTCTATAACTACAGTAGACAAATAGAAAGTTGAAATAACTGTTTTTTAGGCAACAGAACACTCAATTTGCAACATTATGTTTTCAAACTCTCATAATTTCAATATTCAGAAATAGGAATAATATTATATAATAACAGGTGCATTATGTTCTAACATTTGTGAAATAATCGGTAGGCACTCTAAGCAGGCAATTCTATCTATTTCTGTGAAATTGTGCTATGTTCGCAATTCTGCTCATTATTGTTTATATGCATTGAGTGAAGGTTATAACTTATCATGTTCATACATGTGTTTGACTAGGGAGCTGTATGGGAGACTACGGGATATTTTTGTGCCAGAGATGTTTATGAAACAAACCAGTCGTCGAGTTCTTGTCATGGAATGGGTGGAGGTGCACCATGCAACCTTTTCATTTTCTTTGATACGATTTACAGAAACACCTATATTAACTTAATGTTGCTTTCTCCTTACTGTGTAGGGGCAAAAATTAACTGAAGTCAAAGACCTTTATCTGGTTGAGGTATAAATTTGACATGAAAACTGTTTCCTGAATTTACTTCTCTTTTCTCCTAAGCTAGCGATTGTGATGTTTTTTGCTAGTTTAACATCATATTTGGGAGAACTTGATTTTTTTTTTTTTTTTTTTAAATGTTACAGGTAGGGGTATATTGCTCACTTTCGCAGCTTTTAGAACATGGATTTTATCACGCAGATCCTCATCCAGGAAATCTTCTGCGGACATCTGATGGGAAACTAGCATACTTAGGTTTGCTTCTTAGTCAATTACTAGATAAATCTGCTAAAAGATTCTGGTGTCTCAGATCTAGCATTCAAAGACTGAATCCTGAAAAACATGCTTTGCTATTTTCTTCTGTATGCTAATTGCTGTATGTTTTTTTGTGTTCTAGATTTTGGAATGATGGGTGAATTTAAGAAAGAATTTCAAGATGGGTTTATTGAAGCTTGTCTTCACCTTGTTAATCGCGATTTTGATGCTTTGGCAAAGGACTTTGTAACACTTGGGTAAGCCAGTTGATTGCCATAGAAATGGAGGAATGTGCTGGCAGAAAGCAGGCTTGATGAGAATGAGTAGCTATAACTTAAATGCATTCATAATGAACCGACATGGCCATGCATGTCAATTGTCAGAATGCATTGTTGTGTTAGAAAACAGTTGCCTGGTAATGTGAGTGATGCATGCGTTTAATTCATACAAGTGAGAGGTTTTTGAGTGAATTCATGTATTATTTACCAATTCTTTAGCTTAGTGGGATGACGAGTAAGGCAGTGAGAAATCGCAGAATGAAATTCCTAACCATAGCTGGAGAGGTCTGCTGCAATATATCTCCCCACAAAACTACTTGGAAGCTGGAATGCCAGTCCTATTAGCATCTTACATAAGTAAAAGATAAACCATGAATCTTATCCATATGTATAAATGGCATGAATTATGAACTCTTCCTGTGAATGAATCATTAATATCTCTAAGACATTATCTGATGTTTTGCTTTTCACTTAGTCTGGGTTTTATATTTACATTTATTCCAGACTCCTTCCTCC
>QRFJ01000046.1:162369-189869 GCA_006176705.1 Cocos nucifera
CAAAATATAAGGCCCTTGTTATCTATCTCAGTTGCATCTGATCTTCTGAAGCCATGCATGTTGGCTTCTTAAGCTCTTCTACAGCAAAATTGATCCACAAACTAACTGAAATTGCCCCCCTTGTGTCAGGAAGGTGTTTTCCGGATTGATCGCCTAGAGTCTCTATTAACTGAGGTACATACATATGTACATATATTTAATATGCAAAACATAAAAAGGCACATGGAAACGTTTTGTAATGTACCTGGGGAAGTATACCCATACAGGGAAGTTGTCATTTAGGGGTTAATTGGATGCACAAAAATTCTTGTGAAGTTTTAGGTCACAGTTTCTCATGCTTTTGTCATGGATTTCAGAATTTTTTTTCAATTTCTTGAAGCCATTGTCAAGTAGATATATTACTTTGGATTTATTTGGTTATCATGATCAGATCACTAATAAAAGGTGGCTTAACTTTTATGGATTTTTTTGTTTAAAAACAACTTGTTGTTCTTGTATTGCAAATTGTTCATGTTGACTGAGAGATGGGTTTTAACTCTAAATTGGGTCCATGGTCTAGGCAAATGCTCATTGAAGTTAACATTACTTCATAGGCTGGTTTTACCATGTTTAAAGTCTGTGAGTGCAGCCAAGTGAGGTTTATTTTGGGATAGCCTAATGTTTCAACTTTCAACACTTATATCCGTATTTGGGCTCCCCTATGTTGTTACGATGATTAAGAAGGCAGATAGAGTTGATGATCCGACAAGCTCAGACCAAAGCTGGTGTCTATGCTGGTGTATTTTAAATTGGCTTCTCTTAGATGATTACTGATCAGTGTGGCAAGTTAATATTTGAAGCAACCAGCTTAAACTTATTATTATCAACATACTAGTATATTAGTTTATTCAGTATATTATCAATGTTGTAAGCTGAACTGCATGTTTCTGTGAAACTTGTATAAATTATTTTCATTTGAATGTTAAGAAAAGCTACTCTCGATAATTCTAATTTTACATTAAAGACCATATTTTGATAGGCATCTTGAAGGAAAAGGTCATGGAGCCCAAATGTGACACAGCTTCTGAGGAGCATATTTGATGACTAAATATGGAGTACATATTTCACAAAATAATGGAAATTATAAAGTTGCAATTTATCAGCAACAATATGGAACCGGGCACGTATGACATTCTGGCAGTGGTTTTAACTAATAGTTTTCACCCCTTCATTCTAGAAAGATCATGACAAATGTATTCTTTCATCCATAATCTAGTAATCATGTGCACATGTATGTACAGTTTGTTAATCAGTTAGACAATATTTTTTTTTATTTTTTTAAGGAAAAATCAGTTAAAGAATATACCTTGTTGTTAATACGTACGAATCTTTCAAAATAAGGTTGTTTAACTTAATGAAATAGAGGAACATAAGGTTGTTTATTGTTTGATAGGGAGGTTGGAAAAATAGGTAGATGGAAAGTTCTGCTAAGAGATAATCAAATAGCAAAACTTGAAGAAAACAGTCAAAAAAAAAATCACATGTAGTGGAGTACTCTAGAATATACATTTATTCTCTTTCTCGACTTGAGACAGCTAATCAAGAGATCCATGTTCTGTCATCTCCTTGCATCATAATTGTTAGTTAGATCATTTATAGTATTTTCAGATTTGAAGGTATGATATGTTCCATTCCTAAGTGGGTCTGCTCGCATCATGATGGTACTCCAATGCTTCTATTGTTGGAAATAGTTATATCTAGAATATCTGAATTAATTTTGGTGTAACTAATTGCAGTCACTTCGTGCAAGAACTGAGCAGTCAATGGTCAGAAAGGAAGTAGAGAAAACTGATTCTACAACAGCAATCCAGCAAGCGCTTTCTTTCACTTTGTCTGAAAAGGTATAACAGATGTGCCTCTCTTTGTGTGTTATCGAACTTTGCTGAGCAACGAATGGACATGGAACCTGATGGTAGATTTTCTCTCATTGTTTCAGGGTGCATTTGTGAGGGAAATATTGATGCAAGAGTTTGCTAAAGTATGTATATGTAGACCTAAGCCATTGTTGTAATCACCATGTGTCCATGACTCTATAAGATCATGCATCCATGACTCTATAGGATCATGTGATTCAAATGAATCAGTTAGACCACCTTCAAGCTACTCAGTTTAAAGCATCAAAGTTGCAACGTTGAATATCTTTTGGTTTCACCATGCTGATTAAATTTATGACCTACAGTGGCAAAATAATATATCTGCTGAACCATGCAGTTAGAAAGTAAATAAATTAAGGATCAGCATAGCAGCTAATTATGACTAGGAGAAACATTACTTCCCAATGCATTTATTTTTTCAAGAGTGTTACTGACAATTACTAGCAAAGGAAAAGGAAAAAAATTCAGGTGGACTGCATCTCCTCAATTTTAGGCATCTCTAGTTGCAATTAAAACTCTTCTCAAGCATGCTTTAAATGGAAGACACACATAGGCATGCATGTCTAACCATAACCATAATCCTTGTCCCAACTATTTTAGGCCAATTATATAAATCCATCTTCACCAAACTATAACTTTAATCTTGGTTTTTTGATTCCTTAATTTGAGCTTCTGAATGTTGTTTAGCATGCTTACCTGCTACCACCAAATTAAGGTGGTTTTGTCTGATTACTCTTTTTCATTGTGATGGGAATCAGGGTTTGCTTACTTATTGAAGAAGGAAGCGTCGTTAAACCCTAATCGTAATTTATTTTATGGGTTTAATTTTTGTGGATTAATTTAGATTATTTTATTTTATTGGGATTCCTAATTTTGTTAGGATTATGTAATAAGAGTTTTGTTAGGATTCAAGTCAACTATTAGAGTCATGTTAGGTTGTTTTTTTGTTTTTCTATTTAAAGACTCCACCTATGTGGAGATCTCAGACTTGAATGGTTGGTTAATTGAATCCCTGAAATTTAGACTTTAAATCTTTATTTTTCTTTGTTTCTTTTCTTTCTTTTCTTCTTAATTTTATTTTTTGTTCTTTGTTTATTTTTCGTTTTACATCAATTTGGTATTAGAGCTTCAAGATCCTCGATCCCCATTTTTTTTTTGTTTCATGGTGTTCATCCACAGAAATTGGCATCATCTTTACCGATTTGTTTCTCTCTCCCTTCCCTTCTTTTTTTGTCACAGTGCACCCTCTCCGTCGCTTTCTCTTTCTTCTTCACTTTCTCTTTCTTCCTCTTATCTGTCGCCTCCCAATCACCCCTACCAATTGAAAGCAAAAAAAAAAAGAAGGGCTTTGTTCGGCAACACTACCCCGGTTGAGACGCCGGTGCCCGCGCCCGACCCCTTGCCATCTCCTTCCATCCTGATGCAGTCTCTACCACTGACCGCCGCCTCCTCCCCTATCGACTGCCGACATCTGCGATCGTGCCTGAGTTCGAGCCCTTCACCGCATTGCCGCCACCTCCACCCCGACAAATGCTGACGGCCGTCTCATCTCCCCTCGATCGGGTGAGGAGCTCTCAACGCTCCTTCCTCCACCATCGACTCCGATCACAAACCACCGACCAGCCTTGAACACACGCCGATTCCTGTCGCCTACCACCGATCATCGGGTGAGACGCCGCCCCCATCGCCATCTCCTCTCTCCTCTTCTGTCGATCGTTTGATCATGAGCGTCCTTCTCGTCGACCGACCAGGTCCCCGACGTCGTCGGCCCTACCACTTTCCACACCTCCGATCGGCCATTCCTTTTCCCCTCTCTCTTTATTTTTTGGTTTGCCCCAACCGGTAGACCTGTCTGCCGTCCGCCATCGTTCAACCAGACGTCCCTACTGGCTCTGGCATCCGCTGCGACTTGGAGTGATCGAAGGAGAAAATCGAAGCCTCATCCGATCTCCCCACCGTCGACGACCCCGCTTCATCCCATCTTCGTTCCGCGCCCTCTCGTCGTCATCCGTGCCATCGTTCGTTGCCCCAATTGACGAATGGCCCGTGAGAGGCTTCGATCAGAGGCTGCGCTCCTTCCCCGACATCGATGAAAGCTCGTCTACTGTTAGCCACCACCGGACTCTCCTTCTCAGTCGTCGCCGGCCGCTCACCGTCGTCCGTCGTTCCTCCGCCAACACCACTCACCAGAGCCCCTGCGACCGTCGGAGAAAAGAAAAGAGGGCTTTGCTCTTTAAAAGCATCGCGGTCTACAGACCGCCTGTGAATCATGGTCTATAGATCATCGGTCCATAAGTTGGTCTATAAACCGGATCCATAGACCAAAAAAAACTTGCTCTTCAACCTGCAAGCACCACGAGGTAAAAGGTACAATTTCTCCATTAAATTTAGATTTTTTAAAATCTTTAGGTAATTTATAATTGCTTAGGTCCTGATTTTGTCTTTATTTTTTCACATATTTGCTATTTTTTACATTAAACACCCACATATCTTACTATTATACGAATCAGAAATATAGACATTAAGTTGGCCTCTATAATTTTTACCGTGAGCATCATAATTAAATTTTTAAATACATATAAAATTTTAAATTTTTTTTCTTATCTTGGATAATGGTAATTTAAAAGATGCACAAACTGCAATAAAAAACAAACTTGAAACTATCAAAAATATCCAAACAGCCCTACAAGAAAATTTAAACCAGATCAGCCAGTCATTAGGCCGACTTCATACTGAAATTAGAGAGTTTCATACTGATCAGATAATAGCTATGAAGACATAACAACTCTCATAGATCAGCAGATAGAACACCAATTATCCCTAAGAGAGTCAAGAATAAGCAAATAACATCTAGAAGATGATTTTTCTGGTAATCAATCTAGTTATTGATCTTCTTCATGAAATTTTAAATCTACTGGTGGCCAGAGTCATTTCATGTACGCTAGCCAGGCACCCATGATCTATATAATAGCTCCGATTATCCACCACTCTACGAATAATTTTGAAGGTTGTCATTATCGTAGGGAAGAAGAGTATGATAAAGAATATGAAGAATCAGGAGGTTATGTTAATGTTATGCGAGGTATAGTCCCTGCTCCTTTAGATTCTGAGGTTTGGAAACCCACCAGTATTTTTTATACATACGCACAATGTGAAGATAAGGTATGTAAATTTGTCATTGATGATGGTAGTTCTATAAATGTAGTATCTAAGTTTGCTGTTAATCGACTAAAGCTAAAACCTTAATCTCATCCTCATCCTTATAGAGTTGCCTGAGTAGATAAAACGTCTCTCTCAATTAGTGAATGTTGTCTAGTGTCAATTCAAATAAAAACATATTCTGCTGAAATTATATGTGATGTCTTATCCATGAAGGTTGCTAGCATTTTACTAGATCGACCTTGGATTTATGATGTAGATGCTCATTATTTTAGAAAAGAAAATACCTATATGTTTACGCATAATGACAAGAAAATCATATTAAATTCTACTAAGTCTAGCATGCCCAAACCTACCAAAGGAGATAAGAGCTCTCTTCAACCTTCTAATCTGAAAAATTATCATACTTTGTCATATAAGAAATTTGAAACACAAAGTGGAGAATCTGAGATAATATTAACTATCCTTCTCAGGAATGAGATTCAACTGATCTCAGACTCTCAAGATAATCCACCTCCTGAAATTAAGCCATTAAAATAGGTGTTTAAGGATATGGCCCCTGAAGACATACTCGATGATCTACCTTCCATGCGTGATATCCAACACACCATTGAACTAGTCTCAGGATTAAAGATATCTAATCTTTCACATTATAGGTTAAAACCTAAGGAGCGTGAAGAAATGAGAAAACAAGAAGTAAAGAAGACTATAGTTCTAGTTGATGATCGATTAGCATATTTTATTTTTTTTTCAAAAGAATTTTGATATTTCTTTTATTACAAAGTTGTTCTTTAAGAAAGTTGTTTGACTTCATGATTTACCTTCTTCTATAATATCCCACCATAATATCAAATTTATGAGTTATTTCTTGAAAATCCTTTGGAAACTATTTGGAACAAATTTAAATTTTTCTTTATCCTTTCATCCACAGATTAATGGTCAAACAAATGTTTTAAATAGTAATCATAGTATATTACTTAGGTCTCTAGTTCGTAATAAACTTAGGACATGGAAATTGTCATTGCCTACCATAGAATTTGCCTATAATAATTCAGTAAATAGGTCTACTGATAAAAGTTCTTTCGAAATTATTTATGGCTTCAATCCTCGTCAACCTATTGAACTTATTTTCTTACGTATAAATAATCATACTTTTGAGTCTGCCACTTCTTTTACTAAATACATTAGACAAAAGATTGCTATGGGTAATGAAAAATATAAACTTGTTGATAATATTTATCGTAAAATAATGGAATTTAACGAGGATAACTCTGTGAAGGTTCGTATTCGTTATAAACATTATCTTCGAAATTCATTTAAAAAGTTACATGTCCAAGTCACTGATCTATTTTGTATTCTTTATAAACTTGGGCCTAATGCATATTTTATAAAATTACCTTCTAATTTAAAATTTACTCCAATTTTCAATGTTGAGGACTTGCTACTTTATCGAGGCACATTCGAGCCTCCTACTATGCATGCAGATGATAGCAGGGATCACACTCATCTCTTCCAGTGCCAGTTCCAGTTTTTCATCACTTCCACTATCTTCATCAGATCAAATTAAACGTATTATCACAGACGAGATTGTTTCTACTACTGATAGAGGATTTCGTCGATTCTTGATTAAATGACACGACCGTCCAGACTCAAATACTACTTGGATTCTTGAAGAAGATCTATGACACATTGATCTAGACGTTTTAAAAGCTTACATCAATTCCTTGCCAGAGTCGAGTTCTTTCAGCCAGGAGGGAATGATGGGAATCAGGGTTTGCATACTTATTCAAGAAGGAAGCGTTGTTAAATCCTAATCCTAATTTATTTTATGGATTTAATTTTTGTGGGTTAATTTAGATTATTTTATTTTATTGGAATTTCTAATTTTGTTAGGATTATGTAATAAGAGTTTTGTTAGGATTCAAGTCAACTATTAGGATCCTGTTAGGTTGTTTTTTTGTTTCTCTACTTAAAGACTCCACCTGTGTGGAGATCTCAGACTTGAATGATTGGTTAATTGAATCCCTGAAATCCAGGCTTTGAATCTTTATTTTTCTTTATTTCTTTTCTTTGTTTCTTTTCTTTCTTTTCTTCTTAATTTTATTTTTCATTCTTTGTTTATTTTTCGTTTTACATCACATTGTCTATATGAATCCTCATTCCCACTATTAACAAACAGTGATAAGCATGAATGCCCAAAATCACAAATTTAATAAGGTCATTTTAGTGAATCAAAAAATATTTTATTGGATTTCAGTACCTTGTCTTCAGTCACATTCTGCATTAGTGATTGCTTAGACACATAATCTAACTTTAATACTTCAAATTCATCTAGAAATGAGGTCAACAATCAATATTACAGTATTTTACTTTATTTAAAAAGTAATTTAGATAAAATCTATTTTAAAGCATAAGAAATTCATTATTCATTTTTTGTTTAAAAATATTTCTAACCAATACTGCTAAGCTGTCCCAAGTTGGTGAGGAGCTGAAAAGGTAATTATGCCTTCACATCAATTTTTGCATGGTATGATTATGTAACTTCAGCAGGTCTTACAGAGAACCATATGTTTTATCTATTTTTAATGATTGGAATTCATCTAGAAATGAGGTCAACAATCAATACTGCAGTATTTTACTTTATTTAAAAAGTAATTTAGATAAAATCCACTTTAAAGTATAAGAAATTCATTATTCATTTTTTGTTTAAAAAATATTTCTAATCAATACCACTAAGGTGTCTCAAATTGGTGAGGAGCTGAAAAGATAACTATGCCTTAACATCAATTTTTGCATGGTATGATTATGTAACTTCAGCAGGTCTTACAGAGAATCATATGTTTTAAACTATTGTCCCTAGTATGAGGCTTCTTACATAAGTTTCTGTAGCTGCTCACTTAAAATGTGTTCTTTCATGCTAATTAACATAATAAGTATATCGAATATATACAGGGAATAGATGCACTTGGTTTAGCTACCTTGGACTCTCTCACATCTGCTGTTGCTTCAAGGTTGCCATTTGCCTTTCCATACTCAGCACCATCATCAGTCACCGATGAAGATATTGCTAATTTGAGAACCTTGCGTCGCCTTCTCCTGCTGTTATCCAGGCTTCAGAAGGATGAGAATCCAAATAGAGTAAGGATGTGTATTTCACTCAAGCATTTTCTTTGATAATCATGATTAAGTGCATGTCTTTATGAAAATGTATCAAACTTTATAATGTAGCAGTAACAACACCTTGTGTAGTGATGACAAGGTAAATTTGGAGGTCAGAATCAATATTGACCCCAATACTCTTGCTGCTTGTTGAATTTGAGGATACCTATAGTTGAGCAGTATCACACAGATTTTTTGCAAAAACGAAAAATGAAATGTTAGGAAACATGGAAGAATGCATGACTGCAGACTGGCCTAAATGTAGTACTTGAGGAGCAAGAGTCAGAGAGTATGCCTAACTCTCATGTGGCATATAGCCAGATGTATATATTTAATGAGATCAGGTATCTAAATATGAGGTTTTAACTGAAGGACGTATGCACAGACTCCATGATGTGCAAATCATGTATAAATTACAAAAAGCAATGAGAAGTACATATAACTGTTACAATTCCTTAGTTGACAAAATATGGAGCAGGTGCAGAGCGGGTATGGGCAGAGGGAAGCTGTTCCTTAAGTAACACTTGAGGTAAGAAGGCACTTAGGGAGGTGCAGGTTGAGGATTCTGGGAAGCTTCTGAAGCAGGTTCATTACCTTATGTGGAAGATTCCTGGACAAGACACATGCATGCACGAAAACAGATGTTACATTGGATGAGACTTGTTTGCTCTAAATTAATTATGATATATGAACTTGCTTGAACTATTTATTGAACAGAGTCCTGATCATAATCAACCAATAGAATTCCCTTTAATTTCCTTATGTTCCTTTTGTATCAAGAAATTATATAGACATGCTAATCACTACATAGCTGATCCCATTGTTACAAGATTGCAATTTGCTATGATTTAAAATTGTGAATCTGTTTCTTTCTTCTAAAAAATGAAAAAAGACAATGTGATGCTGTAATTCCAACATAATGATTCCTTTTGTAGGAAATAAAATATGCTGATGCTGAAGTGAACAAAAATGCCTATATGGAGGAGGTCTCTCTTGTTATATATCAAATGACATCCATACAAGAATTTTGGCCTACTCTTTCTGTCATTTATGAGGTAAGGAAGCAAATGTCAGGTGTGCATGCATAGGACTGGATTTAATCATACATGCATCTGCTCATTCAAGCCTTTTTTTCATGGTTTTCAGAGTGATGTTTTCTATTTTTTTCACCATCTGATAGTTATTATGTTATACACATAAATACGTTTCACACAAGCATAAGCATCTCTGTGTGGATAACTGTAATTTTTAACAATATCTATGTTTAATTGCATATGCATGTTTACATGTGAGCATGCAGGTCCTAAACCTTGATATGAGAAGTTGGTTGATCTCAGGATGGCAATCATGATAACAGTGTTGTTTGCTAGGGAACTTATCTATTAAACATAATTATGAGATTCACATCTGTTAAGCATATGAGTGTGAGCCTTGGTGCGATGGTAAGGTTGCTCCATTTAGTATTATGGGTTCAAAACACGAAAATAGCCTCTCTGTAGGCTGGTAAGGCTGCGCACTTTTGTCCCTCACCAGACCCTAAGTGGTAGAATCCTTGTGCACTGGGTCGTCCTTTTACATCTATTAAGTATATCACCACATAAATGTGTGTGTATACATAGTCTATACGCATGGCATATGTCGGGTACAAATCTTGGTTGGAAAGTTTTGTCAAAACTCTGAAATTAAAACTAAAATATTTTGGTCTTGGCCACAAAATATCTAAATCTGTGTCAGCTTAGAGTTCTAGACAAAACTAACTTCTCGAAAAGGATAGCATACATGGAAACTTATGTAGCTATTTTGTTGCATCTCTGTTTCTTAAATTTTGCGAACTTGAACGTTGCAAGTTTTGAAAAGAAATAGAAGCATTTCAGTATTGGATTCAAATGAACTTCAAAGAACAAGATTGTTGACAGGTTTGTCTGACCTAGATCTCATACACATTTCAACCTCAATGTGTTATATTGTCTTCAGAAAAATTAAAGATATATTACCCTCATCAGTGAAGTGAAACATGATTTTATTCCTTATCTTTGGATAAAAATATAGTATTTGACTGTTTCAGCATTAGACCACCAAAAATGGTAATTCCCATATAATGTCTTTTTAATTGGTTTTAATATCTATTTTTTGACATATCTTTCTTCTTTGGATTTTTTTTGAAAATTTGATTACTTTTACCTTAACTATCAAAATTGGAGCTGATAATGCTGAAACTAAAACTAATTTGGTGGTCTGATTGCAGCCGAAACAGAAACCAAGACTTTGGGCCTTGGTATAAATTCATGAGAGGACTAAAGAAACAAAAATGACCAGCATAACCAGCATGCATATTTTGTAATGCATGTGCATGATGAGGGTTATACTACATCCCCACCCTCCTTTTTCCCTTAAAATCAAGGGTAGATCACCTACCAGGGATTTGTCATGACTTAAGGCAAGAAGTCGTTGATCTGGTGACAAGAAAGAAGAACAGCAAGAGGGTAATATGACAGTCAAGTAATGAGCTTCAAACATGATGACCCAAATGCTGAGCCTAAAGAATGATTGAGCTGGGGGTTGACCTCAAGAGCATATGACCATGAATGAGTTACATGCACTATGATGCGCTAATCTTGCTGACAAGTCGGGCAGTGAGGGTGTAGGATTAACTGCAAGGTATGTCTGTAAGCTCATCAAATAAAGGGAAAATGATTTAAATTAGTAATCATGGAAGACTCATACGATTGAATTCAACCAATGCATGAAGCTTTAAAAGACAGTCGTGATACTTGATAGAACTGCTGAAATGATGATGAAATATTCTGATACATGGTGTAGAGGTACTGTAATGTCATTGAAGATGCTGCAAACAGACTTTCTGACAGAAGTAAAGACCAAGAAAAACGTTCTGGGTCCCTACTTCAAATTGTAATACATGATAATTAGAAATATTTATGAGATTAATTTTCTCAGAAAAAGAAATATTGGTGAGATTAAAGCAGTGGAAATGGACTTCATAATGGAGGTAGAGGTGCAGAAATATGAACTTCAATCCTAAAGTTAGAACAAACTTACAGCGCTAGGATTATCTTGAAAAGCTCCACTTCATAGGTGAATCTATAAATGCAATATGGGTTGTTGTCAAGACCTCAGTACCTGAAGAAAGGGTGGTTGCGGGAGCAAATTCTGGTTTTGTCGTGTGGAAGTCTCTCAAAAAGCATTATGAAGAGGAAACACTTTGGAAGCAGGTGCAAGCACGAGTTTCATGAGGGTTCCAAAGCACGGCACCTTAAGTAAAAACTTCTTGCTATTATGACCATGACAATGTCAGGAAGAAAAAGTGACCGGAGTTATAATCAAGAATTTGTACAAAGACAACAAGTGTAGACATTAATTAAAATGTTATATAACATTATTGATGGGCTTGCATTCATGGATATTTGGACCTGATGAACCTTGTAGAGGGCTCAAGGGAACTATGGTAACAACACCCGCCCCCCTCCCAGAAGACAATTGCAAAGGTCTGTAAGTAGGAGAAATGCTTTTGACCCCAGTATATGAATTCTTTGCTATCAACAACTTCGGCAATTTCTTTACTGGCTGGCCTTATTTCTATTTCAAAGTAGCAAATACCATGCAATATTTCCAACATCAGTTGGTGGCCTGGCCTACTTGCATCCTTTCTCAAAAAATGCAGTTCTTTTTAGGATTCCCAGGTTTGTTAGAATGCACATGTAGCATAGTCATATTTCATTTTCTAAAATTGACCATCAATTTCTTTATTGATGACCAGAGCCATATCCTCTTTCCATTTTCTGGTCTTCAATTAGGTCCACCCATAATTACTTTAGTGATTCAGCTGAGATTCACTTTGCTGCTGAACTATGAAGAAGATATACATAATTTAAGTTGCTTTTATTTGTATCTAAAGATCGACACCTTGCAGTATATCAATGTGTGATGAGTGTTCCCGCACATGTTTTAACACGCACTACAGAAGGGAGATTTGTCAACTTTTAGGTGTATGTAACTGCTGGGTTGCATCATCATGTATGAATATTTTTTCAAAACCTCCACAAACATGCACATCCACATCCAGACATACATGCGATGCTGCTTGTTTGATGCTTGGCTTCCCCTATGTCATTTGATCGATTCAAAGAAAATGTGTTTGAAGTTTCAGAGCACTAGTTCAAAACCTGCATAACTCCCAAAGCTTTTGACCATTCATAGTGATACTATTTTGCTTTCTCTTGGATAAATGCTCCTTTTAAAAACTTTCTCATATTAATCATTTTTATGCTAAACAAATAGGATGTGTGATATTGATCATTAAAATGGTAGAAATATAGGCTTATTAGCAGAAACTTAAAATATTATCAGACTCGGTTACAAGGGCTGTTTGATCAACTTCAGACCTGGTAATCCAACTAGGCTGGTAATAGTCTGTGTGTGTGTGTGTGTGTGTGTGTGTCCCTCTGTGTGTGTGTGTGTAGTTGCAAAGCTTTGCTGACTTTGATTTCTTATCAGTGCTTTGTTGGTAGCTAATTCAAAGAAATGTCTCAGCCTCTTTTAGAGTTAAACATGTCACACCAGTCAGACTGCTGAGATGCTATTTTTCCCTTCCATTGGCAGCTTCCACCAGAGACCCAACAGCAAGTAGTTCGTCTACCAGTCGATTTAGTTGGGAGGCTGTTATCCCGTGCAGCTGCAAGAACTATTAGAAGGATTTTTGCATGAAGCCAAGTATTTCATTAACAATCATTATTTGTTGCTTGGATGCTACTAGGTTCTATTAAATTGCCCTCATTGATGCTGGAAGCAGGTTCAAAAGCCCTCATATTCATTGAAGTGATATTCAATAATTCGTTTGTCGGTCAGATTGTATCTTTTGAGGATCAGCGCAAATGGGGGGACAAATGGCTAATAGAGCGCCATCTTTCTTCTCCAAATTTTTCTGGGATGTAACAATTAATTGGCAACATAATCTTCATGCATGTTGAGTCAATTGGCTGCATGATGTTTTTGGAGGAGAAATGTAAAAAAATGATTTTGCTTGCACCATTCAGAAATATCAATGTTCCCCATTATAACATGAATGACAGGCATTGTTTGTCCGGTTAACCCAACATCTTGTAATCTTCCCTTGGTAATTTATAGCCCAAGATTAATTTTAGCTGGAATAAAATCTTAACCAACAAAACAGCAGTTATTAGCTGTTATAACATCAAATAACAGAGTTATTGGCTTAATTGTCACAATTGTTTTCTTTTTTGAAAAAACTCTCCAGCTTGCAGTATGATTTGAGTTTGAAACGAATAACTTGTTCAATGAACAACAAAAAATTGTAAAAATATTGCTGTTACAGTGTTATTCCTATTATATAATAAACAACTTTTATATATTTTTTCACAATTATAATGGGATCAAAACCAGCTGTCAGAAAGATGGGATGACAACCAGACAGACTGGGACCTTGAAGCCCGATATTATATGAGGCAATGCGAGGCTCCCATAACTGTTACAATGGTCATTATGAAGTTATAAAGATTGTTATTTTAAACTATATTGCTGTATCTTTTTGCCTGGTAAATAAAGTCTGGGAGATGAGGATGCCAACCAGTGCAGCTGGTGAAGATAGAGTTGGCATCAAGGAAAAAGCTGCCATGCCTTCAATGAAGGGAATGCTGCTATAAAAAGACAGGTTGTACGGCAAAAAAAATACTGAACGTGAAAGATCTGCCTCGGTTGCTTTCCTGGATATATTTTTCCTTCTGGATGTAGAAACTTTTATTTTTTCTTTTTCTTTTTCTTTTTCTTTTTTCAGTGAAAGGGAGGTTTAGAAAACCAGCCATCTATAAGGAAAAGAGCTCGTTCCAAAGTTGTTCGATGCAAGTATTTTTCAGAATGAACTTGTCTAATGTAACCAAGCACTTACCGGTATTATTTATGCTATTATCTTTTTTCTCGCCTGTCGGTGCCCTGGGGAAGAATCTGACATCGTTTGAAGCCTTATTGTTGCTCTAGCCTTGAATTTGTACATGAAATGAGAACTTGATGGAACATCCTTCGAACAAATTTCTATGAATGGAATAATGCTTGCAGGTAGTGTTTGTAAGAAGGGAATATAAGGGTTTCAGAAAATAGATTCTTTTGCAGATTTTTTGCTCTATAAAGAAAAATATTTGCTGGATTGTTAGTGATTTAAAAAGAAAAATCAGTAAAACAAGACCTACGTGTTAGTTCCGATCGCCAATTTTTGACTAAAAAATAAAAAGAGATTGTTCTCGAGATATTTGATAGTTGATACCAACAGTTGTTTTACATTAGCCTTGTACAACAGGTGCATTAAGTGAAGAACCATATGCCAAAAACTTAGATATAACCTGATTTAAGCTTCTTCTTTTTGTCTTGTAATCCATAATATAATTTCCCAAGATGCACCATTCCAAAATTTGAACCCATGATCCTTTATTAAGAAAAGAGGTGTGACCATTGGGGTAAGCCACATTTCACTTGATTCATGACTTACAAGAATGATTAGTTCAATTTCCCAGCTGCTAAAGAGCAAGAGCATATCAAGTTCGGGATATACAAAACTAAAGGAATTTAAGTTACATTAATAAACTGTTTCAAAATATGAAATTATGTCAATAATTATAGTAAAAAAAAAAATGAAGTTATACATGGTCAATATGAGATGAATGCAACCCTCCTACCTATGCTATTCCACATGACAAACATGCCAGATAAAGGGTCAATTAGACCTCTGCCCAAAATTTTTGAAACTGCCGAGCATTGCTCTGGCTTCTGAGATGAAATAATTTGGTAAATGCTTCTGGATTTGAAGGCCTTTCCCACGTAAGTTTATTCATTTACAGAAGGTGGGTTGGGTAGGTACTACATTTGAATGAACAAATACTTGAAGTTAACAATAAGTGAGTACAATGCAAGAACCAAAGAGTCTTAGGCTGGTGGTTCACACTATTATGGTATGAATACATCCAAGAAAATCAGAAAGTAAAATATCTTTAAATATCCTCGAAGTAGACATCAGATCGGTCCGCTACACTGCATGGATGAAGGGGTCTTGTTCATCACTGAAGGTGTGAACCATTATTTATAGCCGCATTCTCTATAAGAAAACATTCAATCTTCATTAACGCCTGCCAAAGAGAAAAAAGGTATAATTAGAAGAAATTTGTTAGTAATCCACTATTCTGGTTTAAGAACTTCCTAGGTCAATTCCACCAGTCAAACAGATGCAAAAACAAGATTGAAGTAGTAAAAATGTTTAGATAATTAAACACGATTGGGTACCTCAATAGCGATAGCAGTAGGTGTAAGTGCACAAACATCACCATGACCCTGTTGAGCTGCTATATCTGCAAAATAGTGAAGGAAATATAGCTTTGTATATTAAATCAAGGAGATCCAGAACGTGACAAAATGAGCAACCAAGTTAACAGGTATTCTTAATGACTAAGCGTACATCCAAAGAGCTCCCTAGAATGCATGCATTTCTAGCATGGTACAAACAGATCCAAATCATGAAAGGGCATGGAAGTGGAAAAATAGTGTTCTAGTTTGAGACAGGCATGTAATTGAGATAAAAGAAGAAAAACTTTGAAAACATATGAGATAAGACAGAAATCTAAGATACATATAGAATACTATCACCAGCCAACCTAACTGAAATTGAAATATAAATTTCAATCATGACCCAAGTAGGGAGAAGAAAAGAGATAAAATGTAAACAGCAATTGTTCAGACGTACATTCAAGGGAAACTCTTGCATCGGCATTGGTGTAGGCCTTGCCCCTTTGTTCAGAGAGTGTAGACAGTTTCACAAAAGCCTGCAGCAATGTAAATTGTCAGGTCATACATCCACCTATTGACTACAGGCAATGTAAACTTAGTCCATGATCCTTTATAGTTGACTAGCAACCACTATGTGATAGCCAGTAAAACTTTGCAGGTTGGCTATGTGTCTCGATCACAATAACCGTGAGCTGGAACTTCAAAAACAGGATGTTCATAACCAACCAAGAAGTTACTGTCTCCCTGACACTGGGAGCAAGTAATTGCATGGCATGAATGAAACCTGTGAACTATATAACATCATATGGATCCTTGTCTCAAGGACTGGATGGTCTTCCTTTGGAACCATGATTATAACAAATAGGTTATATATGTGATGGCCCAACAAATAGTTTTTTCCCTCTCCCCTCAAATGACAATTTGGCCACCTTTGTGTAGGGATCACCAGATCCATGATGCAAGAGAGGGCGAGAATCAGTCCCCACAGCAGCAATCCGCCTCGCGAGAGCATCCAAAGGAACATCTAACCAAATGGTTATCCCTTGTTTCATATATTTCCTGATAATTCAAAAAAGTAGCACCCAATTGATATAGTTTCTTTTTTCAGAGCAATTCAGTTTAAATAGCTTCAGAGAAGGTAAGACAGACAAAATGTGATCTATCAAGTCTATTACCAGTTGATTGGTCGAACCACAGCACCACCTCCTGTTGCAACAACTAAACGGTGCATTGAAGACAAGTCCTTTAGCACTTTACTCTGAAATAGGATAGAGATAGAAAAGAATAAATTGCAAAACTTGTTGTTCCTATTATAGAAGTAAACAAACATTAACCCATTCATTTGTGTCAGCTATTCCATAATGAACGTAGCAGAATAATTTATCATCTAGCAATTACAAAATTATCCTGGACGAGGTTCCAGGTAAAAGAACAAAGATCAGTATTTGAACTTTAATCCAGAGTTCAATCACTGTAATTTCCAAAATGCTACCTCATTATCTCTGAAAAAAGCCTCACTGTGCTCCTTAAATATCTGAGCAACGGAATATATGCCAACAGCCTGCTCAACCAATTTGTCACTGCAACAACAACAAAAGGGATAATTATATCCCATAAAAAAACAAACAACATAAAGCTAAACTCAAAGATTTATCTGAATGAAGTGCTCGAAGGGAAAACTATTCTTTCATGCTATCATGATTACAATACTAACCTGTCAAAAAAAGAATAACCTAACACTTCTGATAATATCTTTCCCACTGTAGTCTTCCCAGATCCCATCATTCCTGCATAAAACCAAATAGCTAGTCATTATAATAACGCATACAACAATCATGACTGTTATGGTGTCAACCATTTCTTGCTCATTTGATGGGAAAATGAAACTGACCAACTAGATATATACACCGTCCATTCAAGTAGGGAAGAACGTCTTCTGACTTTCTCTGCAATTATAGTGACATCGAATCAGATGATGGTGTGACAGAAACAATGCAACATATCTTTCCCCCAGACATGAAAAGTTTACTGCCATTCATCTAGAGAATGATTTCATACCTTTAGTATGAGGGCTTCATCAACTGAGTTATTAAAGTTATCTGATCCTACATGCCAATAAAATACAAAGATAAATTAGTTTAGCTTAGAAAAGGATAATCTAGAATATATATTATCACCATGTCCCACGAGAAATATTTCAGCTAAAGGAAATTCAAATGCAATGGTATGATCTAATCCAGAAGAAGCAGCAGCTCGCTCACAGTCATTGAAAAATTTAATTCACCAAATTATATTAGTGATCTTATGTCAATTGAAGTGACTGAGAAAAAGAATAGCAATTAGATCATATCCAGCATTGCTTCATTGGAGTGGCCAGTTAAAGGAAAAGACCAACATGTGTAAGACACAGGGATGCAGAAAGTTCCATTCTCTAGTAGGAAGCTGGAACAAATCTGATATGGCTATTAGTTGAAATGAATTATATGCCCAACTCAGTTCATCCATATCAAATCACAGGATAAAAGTCTCCAACAGAATAAACAGATAACGGAAATGTGAGGATTGACATCTTGAAAAGAATAGGCTTTCGTAGAAATAATGTAATAAAAATTTAATGAATAGAGCAGTCTCATCACTGCCCATAAGCTTAATACTTAGACTAGCTGATCACAGCAATTAGATTTTTTTTTGAAAAAACTAGCATGATAAATAGATCACTAAGAGATCACCTTTTTCATTCTAGGGCGCAGCTCAAGGATGTATCAGTAAGGTTGCAACTTGCAAATGGCCAACTAATTATTCATACAACAGGGAGATTTTGAAGCATGTTTATACTATGATCCATGTCCACTCATCAGGCGTGCTAAATAACCATCACAACTGGTCAATCTCCCAAAGCTCACATATACCATAAGCGTGATAAAAATCCAACACAAGTGCCCAAGATAATCTAACAGAAATATTTGCGAACAGCTAACATATGTGACATAATGGTGCTTTGCCCAACAGAATCTTATGGAAATATTTACAAGCAACTAACATAAATGAAATTAGGTGAAATCATCTTTCTTGCAAGCAAGTAGGACATAGAGAGACCCACAGGGTTGAAGATTTCTTCTACGCTTTTCAAATCCATTTCTCAATAAACTTAAAAATTCCTATCTGTTAGATTGCTATTAAGAATAGAAATGATACGCATAAAGTTCGAATGCTCACAATATTTACCTCTAATTAAAAGCCTCCAGCTTATATATAACAACAAGAAACATTCAAAGCTAGGAGTTTGGACGAAGTCAGAGCATAGCTAAATCCAAATATCACAGACCAAGCATCAACAAAGCTTCCTTTATTTTATTCACATACTTCAAACCTTACCAAAACATGGAAATTTCACGCAAGAATCAAATATCCCCACGCATATAATTCAAAACAATATAAAAAAGGAAGCAACTTTCTCAAGAGATTACCTCTGGATTTCTTGCGAGAACAAGAAATCTTCAACTCCACGCGCCTAGATCCAACTGCAGCTCGACTCCACAGCGAATCCCCCAATCTAAGCGTCTTAACCCTCTTCTCATCGGAAAATCCAGTCGGAAACCTAAAGAAACCGCTTGTTTTCCTCCCAGCCCTCTCAGAACCGATCCAAGGACACGACTGCAAGCTTAAAGCCGCGCTCGCCTCCATCATTCAATCAATCCAAAAGAAACCAAAACCAAAGAGAAAGCTCTCTCCTTTTCTCCAGAAATCACCACGAAAGGATCCGCCGCCGATCGGAGAACAGGAGATCCGGCATGGCTTCGAGATTGAAGGAGACCCGGGGAATTGAAAATGGAAGCGTGCCGATTATCGGAGGGATCGAGACGAGGCCTTTAATGGCGAATCTCTCGGAACTCTAGAGTTTCGGGAGCTCGCCAGCGAGGGTGGCGCACGATAAGCGGCGGAGGGTGGCGCAGGGTAGCGAGGGAGGGGAGGGAGGCCACGGCATTGGAGAGTCGGTAACTGTTTATAGTCAGCAGCCGGGACGATGGCGCTTCTGGGTACTTGCATTTGTTTAAAAAAAAATAGATATATTTACCAAATTACCGCTTCCTCCCCCCGGTAATAATAGATATATGCCGGGATTTTTGAAATATTTATGAACGTATTGTTTTTTTGATAAAGCAGCAAAAGAAGTTTCAATTAGTATTTTATTATAAAATTATTTTAGTTATAACATGATTTATTATATTTTATTGGTATACCTGTTCGTAATTGGTGTATCATAGCATTCTATAAAATATAAAAAAATTTAATACTTTCTTCATTTGTATAAGAAGCTTGATAATTATATTTTTTTCAAATAATCAAAATTTATTTTTTTAAGATAATGAAGTAAAAGAAAGAATTCAATGCTAAGTAATAAAAATAGTAAATATTAATTAAAAGATATAAAAAATATTAAAAATACTACAACATAGCTAGGAAAGGATAACCAGAGGCTGAAGAGAACATTTGATTTACCATTCAACTTTTAGGTGGATATTTGGTATGCTTATATTGAAATGATTTCATGAAATGAATGAAATGAGTCGTAATGTTTCTTTGAAGATTTATATATTAATTTGATGGATATTAAGATTGTGTTTGGTATCCAGATTATCAATAATTTAAAGTGAACCCATCTTTACTGTATTTGGTATACTCTTTTAGATAGCAAGCCAGATTGCCTAGGCAATCTAGATTGAGATAATTCAAATTATCTTTGAAAAATGTGGTTATCATATTACTATTTTTTTGATAATTTTATAGTAAAAATTTTGAATAAAATTATTTCTTAAAAAAATCATAAAAAATCGATCACTCATCCCTTCTCTTCCTCCAATGCCACCCACAGCTCCTTTATACATATTTATATATATTATTATTATTTATATATAAATATATATTTATATATTATTATATATAAAAACTAAAGCTCCTCTTAATCTTTATATATATTATTTATATATAAAAATATATTTATATTATATATATAAATATATATATATTTATATATTTATATTTATATTATATATTATATTATATATATATATTATTATATATAAAAATATATAAAATAAAGATATATAGATATATATTATATATATATATGTATGTATGCATGTATGTATATATTTATATATTACTATTGTCACAGAATCTGGTTGACGCCGGATCGAGCTGGAGCGGAGGAGGACGAGGTCGCCGTCGGTGACCTACAAAATAAAGTTTCATTCAAAGTCGGTGGTGGTGGCTCCGACAGGATCCTCCGACGATCAAGTCAGCTCTTTTGGCCAACAGAAATGGAGTGCTCAGGAATGAGTTTGGCAAAGTTTAGACGAGAAGAGGAGAGTTTAGAGCTTCGAGTAAGCATATCTGGAGGATTTCTTTTTATAGGTGGAGCTTGTAGCGGATTGATGGTGACAGTTGCAGCTGCCTGATAGCAGGCCGCTCGAGGTTTGACGGAGTCAATCACGGAGGGAGGCGCCGTCTGCAGCACCGCCTACAATAGATTGATGGTGACAGCCATCACCACCTGGTAGTTGTTGCCTGTAGTAGACTGATGGCGGCCGTTCATCGAGATTTAATGACCGTAGCTTTGAGAAAGCAGGCATTGGTTGGTGGACTTCGGCATATATCGATTCCAGAGAAGTTCGAATTTTTGAAGGAGATACATCTGATGGGATTATCTAGAAGCAATCCGTTGGAGGAATCCGACTGAGAGAGAAGTCCGGGAGGAGTTCGGCTCCTAGAGAAGTTTGGTCGAAGGAAAAGCTTGAAAGAAGTTCGGCTCCCGTAGGCATCCAGCTAGAGGGATGCGGAGGAAGTTCGGCTCTCGTGGGAGTCCGACTAAAGAAGTACGGGAGAGTTCGGCTCTCATGCCGTTGAAGCTCTTCTGTGGCTATCAGTTGTATTAGGCTGAGTATCGAACTGAACTTCGGTAGGAGCGAGGTTTATCTCCAACAATAGTCTCCCTCCACTCTCGAGTTTGAAACTCAAAGGAAGGGAGTGCAGAAAGGGCGACTGTCGAAGTCCTCTTCTGAGCTTCGTGCTGGTTCAGGTTGAAGCTCGGGGGAGATCTCGTCTCTAGCCAAAGTTGATGTTGAAGTTGAAGCCCAAGGAAGATCTCATCTCTAGTCGAGGTTGAAGTAAATCTCGTCTCCTGCGATCGAGGTCGGAGGTTGAGCTCCTTGGGGGCGATATTGTCTCCGCCGAGGCTAACTCGGAGGAGATCTTATCTCCTGCAATCGAGGTTGACTCGAAGGAGATCTTATCTTCTGTAGCTGAGGTTGAAGCTCGGAGGAGATCTTATCTCCTGTAGTCGAGGTTGACTTGGTCGCTCGAGAGAGATCTTATCTCTAGCCGAGGTTGACATGGGCGCTCGGGAGAGATCTTATCTCTAGTCGAGGTTGACACGATCTCTCTAGCTGAGATTGTCATGGGCGCTAGGGAGAGATCTTATCTCTGACCGAGGTTGTCACGGGCGCTAGGAAGAGATCTTATCTCTGACCGAGGTTGTCATGGGCGCTCGAGAGAGATGTTATCTCTAGTCGAGGTTGTCAACGGTCGCTTGGGAGAGATCTTATCTCTAGCCGAGGTTGTCTCGATCGTTCGAGAGAGATCTTATCTCTAGCCGAGGTTGTCACGGGCACTCGAGAGAGATCTTATCTCTAGCCGAGGTTGACATGGACGCTCGGAAGAGATCTTATCTCTGGCTGAGGTTGTCACTGACGCTCGGAAGAGATCTTATCTCTAGCCGAGGTTGATGCGGATGCTCGGGAGAGATCTTATCTCTAGTCGAGGTTGACTCGGTCTCTCGAAAGAGATCTTATCTCTAGCCGAGGTTGACTCGATCGCTCAAGGAAGATCTTATCTCCTACGGTCGAGGTTTGATATGGTCGCTCAGAGGAGATCTTATCTCCCACGGTCGAGGTTGATACGGGCGCTCGGGAGAGATCTTATCTTTTGCAGTCGAGGTTGGCCCGATCGTTAGGAAGAGATTTTATCTCCTACGATCGAGGTTATCTCGGGAGAGATCTTATTTTCTACAACCAAGGTTAATATGGGCGCTCGAAGGAGATCTTATCTCCTACAACCGAGGTTGGCTCGGAAGAGATTTTATCTCCTACAGTCGAGATCAGAGGTTGAGCTCCTCGGGAGCGATATTGTCTCCAGTAGCCGAGGCTGACTTAGAAGAGATCTTATCTCCTGCAGCTGAGGTTGACTCGGGGAAGATCTTATCTTCTGTAGTTGAGGTTAAAGCTCAGAAAAAATCTTATCTCTTGCAGCCGAGGTTGACTTGGTTGCTCGGAAGAGATCTTATCTCTAGCCGAGGTTGACACGGGCGCTCGAAAGAGATCTTATCTCTAGCCGAGGTTGACACGGTCTCTCTAGCCGAGGTTGTCATGGGAGCTAGGGAGAGATCTTATCTCTGGCCGAGGTTTCCTCGGTCGCTCGAAAGATATCTTATCTCTAGTCGTAGTTGACTCGATTGCTCAGGAGAGATCTTTATCTCTGGCCGAGGTTATCACAGGCGCTCGGAAGAGATGTTATCTCTAGCCGAGGTTTGTCACGGGCGCTCGAAAGAGATCTTATCTCTAGTCGAGGTTGTCACGGGGCACTTGAAAGAGATCTTATCTCTAGTCGAGATTGACACGAGAGCTCGAGGTTGACTCGGACGCTCGGAAGAGATCTTATCTCTGGCCGAGGTGTCACGGACGCTCGGAAGAGATCTTATCTCTAGCCGAGATTGACTCGATTGCTCGGAGAGATCTTATCTCTAACCGAGGTTGACTCGATCGCCTAGGAGAGATCTTATCTCATGTGGTCGAGGTTGATACGATCGCTCGGAGAGATCTTATCTCCTATGGTCGAGGTTGATACGGACACTCCGAAGAAGATCTTATCTCCTGCAGTCGAGGTTGGCCCGGTCACTCGGAGGAGATCTTAGCTCCTACGGTCGAGGTTGCCTTGGGGGAGATCTTATCTCTTGCAGTCGAGGTTAATACGGGTGTTCGGGGAGATCTTATCTCCTACCGTCGAGGTTGATACAGGCGCTCGGAGGAGATCTTATCTCCTATAGCCGAGGTTGGCCCGATCGCTCGGGGAGATCTTATCTTCTACGACCGAGGTTGTCTCAGAGGAGATCTTATCTCCTATAGGCGAGGTTCATATGGGTGCTTGGGAGAGATCTTATCTCCTGCAGTTGAGATTGGCTCGAGAAAGATCTTATCTCCTACAGTCGAGGTTGATACGGACGCTCGAGGAGATCTTATCTCCTACAACCGAGGTTGGTCCGGTCGCTCGGAGGAGATCTTATCTCCTACCGGTTGAGTTTAACTCAGAAAGATCTTATCTCCTGCGGTCGAGGTTAATACAGACGCTTGAGGGAGATCTTATCTCCTACAGTCAAGATCGCCTCGGAGGAGATCTTATCTCCTACGGTCGAGATTAATACGACGCTCGGGGGAGATCTTATTCCTACAGCCAAGGTTGGCCTGGACCCTCGGGAGAGATCTTATCTCTACAGCCGAGGTTGATGCAGCGCGGGAGAGATCTTATCTCCTGCAGTCGAGGTTGACCCGGACCCTCGAGGAGATCTTATCTTATGCAGTCGAGGTTGGTTCGATCGCTCAGGGGAGATCTTATCTTCTACAGCCAAAGTTGATATGAACGCTCGGGGGAGTCTTATCTCCTGCAGTCGAAGTTGATCCAATCACTCGAAAGAGATATTATCTCTAGCCGAGGTTATCACGATCGCTCAGGAGAGATCTTATCTCTAGCCGAGGTTGACTCGGGCGCTCGTGGGAGATCTTATTTTCTACGGTCGAGGTTGGCTCGGGGGAGATCTCATCTTCTGCAGCCGAGGTTGATATGGGCGCTCAGGGGAGATCTTATCTCCCGCAGCCAAGATTGACTCGGACTCTCAGGGGAGATTTTATCTCCTGCGGTCGAGATTGATGCGGGCTCTTGGGGAGATCTTATCTTCTACAGCTGAGGTTGGCCCAGTTACTCGGAGGAGATCTTATCTCCTACAGCCGAGGTCGGTCTGGTCGCTCGGGGAAGATCTTATCTCTAGCCGAGGTTATCAGGCGGGCTCGAAAGAGATCTTATCTCTAGCCGAGATTGACTCGGATGCTCGAAAGAGATTATCTTCTGTGGCCGAGGTTAATACGAGCACTCGGAGGAGATCTTATCTCCTACAGCCGAGGTTGGCTCGGACCCTCGAGGGATCTATCTTCTGCAGTCGAGGTTGATGCGAATGCTCGAGGGAGATCTTATCTCCTGCAGTCGAGGTTGATCCAGACTCTTGGAGAGATCTTATCTCCTGCAGCCGAGGTTGATGCGGACCCTCGGAGAAGATCTTATCTCCTACAGTAGAGGTTGGTCCAGATCCTGATGCGGTCACTTGAGAGAGATTTTATCTCTAGCCGAGGTTCACACGGTCGCTCGGGAGAGATCTTATCTCTAACCGAGATTGAAGGACTTTGATCGGCTCATGTTAGGACGATATTCTCCTTCCGTTTCTAACACGACCACTATTGACTGCTTTTTTCTATCATCACGTAGTTTTTGTACCAAGAAATAATATTATTAAAATGAAAGAATTTTATCGAAGGAAAGTTACTGGCAGCACATCTCCGGATTTTCTATGTTTCAGGATCGTGGGGGCATTGTTCCTCCGAGTTTCCTCGAGCGGTAAGTCTCGGGCCGGACGACCTCCTCTATCTCATCCTGGTCTTCTCAATTTGGAGCAAGCTTCTCTTGGCTTTAACGCTGGGAGATGACAACCCATAGAAGTACCAAGCCCCCCGGAGATAGTGTCGATGATGTCGGGAGGCGGCCGATCTTCCTGTCGTTCCTCCCTCATTGGTAGTTCTAGCTTCTGGGTGGAGGACTTCTTCGTGTCCTTCCATCGGGGCTTCCTTGATGATGAGCTCGAGAAGGAGTTTAGGCCTCACTTGCACTGGGGGAGGTTGTGAGCATGGCCGAATTTTATTCCGCCCTTTTGTGAAACCTTTGTCGGAACTTTTTTGATGACGAGCTCGAGGAAGAGTTCAGCCTCGCTTGCACTAGGGGAGGTTGTGAGTGCGGCCAAACTTCATTCCGCCCTCCTATGAAACCTTCTGGGAGAGAACTTCTGCTTTCTATTTCTCCTTCCTAAGGGCGATGGATATGCTAGGCCAAATGCTCTTCCTTAAGGTCGGTTCCTAGCATCATGATGACGGATTTGCTGGCAAAGTCGCCGTCGAAGGCTGCCACACGGTCTGCATCATCTCGACAAGGCCACGAACCTACTGGACCAGCAGGTTGAATTATTCTGCATCTACCGCGGCTTCAGGTGAAACCTGGGTTATCGGACTGAAGTGGGAGCAGATGGACTTGGTGCGGAGGCCATCGATCATCGAGTCGAAGCTCTCCTGGGAGGCATTCTTTCTCAAAAAAGAACTCTAGAGAGGAAGAAGAGAGATCTCCGAAGAGGAAAGAGAGAAATCGTCGCTGAGCACTCCTTTAAGAACAAGGGGGCCTCAAGAACAGAGGCGGCCCTTCTTCTAGCGTCATTTCTGTTGTCGTAGAATTTGATTGACGCCGGATCGAGCTGGAGCGGAGGAGGACGAGATCACCGTCGATGACCTGCAAAATAAAATCTCATCTGAAGTCGATGGTTGTTGATCCGATAGGACCCTCCGACGATCAAGTCAGCTCTTCTGGTCAATAGAAATGGAGTGCTCAAGAATGAGTTCGGCAGAGTTTAGAGGAGGAGAGGAGAGCTTAGAGCTTAGAGTAAGCGTATCTGGAGGGTCTCTTTTTATAGGCGGAGCTTATAGTGGATTGATGATGACAGTTATAGCTGCCTGATAGCGGACCGCTCGAGGTCTGGCAGAGTCAATCACGGAGGGAGGTACCGTCTGTAGCACCGTCTGCAATAGATTGATGGTGACAGCCATCGTCGTTTGGTAGCTGTCGCCTACAGCGGACTGATGGCGATCGTTCATCGAGATTTAATGGCCGTAGTTCTGAGAAAGTAGGCATTGGTTGGTGGACTTCGACATATATCGATTTCAGAGGAGTTCGGACTCCTAAAGGATATGTGTCTGGTGGAATTATTCGGGAGCAATCTGCGGAGGAATCTGATCGAGGAAGAAGTCTGGGAGGAGTTCGGCTCCTGAAGAAATTCGACCGAAGGAAAAGCTCGGAAGGAGTTCGGCTCCCGTAGGCGTCCGGCTGGAGGGGCGCGGAGGAAGTTCGGCTCTCGTGGAAGTCCGACTGAAGGAGTACGGAAGAGTTTGGCTCTCGTAGGAGTCCGACTGAAGTTCGACCGTGGAGGAGTTCGACTGGAGCTCAGTCGGCTGAAGGAGTTCAGCTAAGATTCGTCCGCTGAAGCTCTTCCATGGCTACCGGTTGTGTTAGACTGAGCATCGAATTGGACTTCGATAGGAGCGAAGTTTATCTCCAACAATTACAAATATATAGACACATATATATATACTTGTATATATATATATATTTATATATTTATATATAAATAATATATAACTATATATTTATATATGAATATATAAATATATTTATTTAAATATTATCATATATATATATATATCAAAAAGAAGAAGAGTAATATTATTATAAATATTTTAAAATTTTAATTTTATATTATCAAAAATTTAATTATCATAATAAATATACCAGTCAAAATTTTTAGTTATTTTACCATAACATTATCTATATATACTAAATATAATAATTTATATTATTAATAATTTGATGGTGATAATCTATCTTAAAGATAATTCATATTATTTTTCAAGATCATCCAGCAATGCACCAAATATAATCTAAAAATGTTGAAAATTTTTTGATTTTTTGGGCCGCTTGCAGATGGCAATGAGATTTGGCAAGAAGAAAGAGGGATTTTCGTCATATAAAATTTGGCCGGTTCTTGGGAGT
>QRFJ01000046.1:194869-298801 GCA_006176705.1 Cocos nucifera
CATGTTCAACATGCAATTTGAAGCTAAGATAGCATCCCAAAGACAGAATAAAATAAAAAATAAATTTGCATGTGGAAGATACGATTTTAGATGAATTGCATCTTGAACATGCGATTTCTCTCTCTCTCTCTCTCTCTTTCTTCTCCCGCGCATCACATGGCTGGCGTTTCTTTTTTTCTTCTTCACTGCTCCCGCGCATCACGTGGCCGGCAGGTCGGAGTTACCTTTTTTTCTTCACTACTCTCGTGCATCGCACGGTCGACCAACTGGAGGGGCGCGGACGGTCACCAATTCTTGCATGGAGTCATGGAGGCTCGAGTTTGCTGGGGCTTTGGGAGGGAAGGGGAGGGGACGATAGTGGCGACGGAGGATAGAGGGGGTGCCGGCGAAGGATGGTGGTGGTGGTTGCTCGAAGCTATAGGGTGCGGGCTTCACCGGCGCCCGGGGGAGGGGAGGGGAGGGTGGCAACGGCTGTGCCGAGGGGGTGGGTGTTGTGGGAGGAAGGGAAGGGAAAAGAAAAAATGAAAAAAAAATATTTAGAGAGGAGGAAGAAAAAAGAAAAGAAAAAATAATAATTTTATTATTAATTAAAAATATTATTTATATAATAATATATTATTTTTAAAAAAAAATATTTTTTAAAAAATTAGTAATAAAATATTATTTTTAAAAAAATAATATTTTTAAAAATATGTTATTATTAAAATATTATTTTTAATAATAATAATAAAATATCATTATTTTATTAATAATAAAAAATATCATTATTTAATTTATATTATTATTTTATTAATAATAATGATTTTATGTTATTTATTTTTATTAATAATGGTGGGGATGGTAAGTACGATAATGCGACATGGATGACAATTGGGTTGGGTGCGACACAGATGACGGTGGGATGGGGTTGCAGTATCGATGATGGTTGTTAATAATATTTTTTAAAAATATTTTTATTAATAATTTAAAAATATTATTTATATAATTATATTTTATTTTTAAATTTTATTTTTTAAAAATTAATAATAAAATATTATTTTAATAATATATTATTATTAATGATATAATAAATAATATATTTTTATTAATAATATAATAATATATTTTAAAAAATAAAAATAAATAACATATTTTTATTTTTTTGATATAAAATTTATTATTAAAATAATATTTTATTATTATTTTTAAACATAAATTTTTTAAAATAATGTGTTATTATATAAATAGTATTTTAAATTATTATTAATAAAAATTATTATTTTTAAAAAAATATTTAAAAATTTTAGATTGATACGTCAAGTGAAGTTACTAAAATAATAATATAGATTAAAATAATAATATTTTTTATAATAAAATAATAATATTTTATTATTATTATTAAAATAATGTTTTTATATTTTTTTTTGAAATAATAACATTTTTTTAATAATGTTTACTAAAATGATGTTTTGTTATTTTTAATAATAGCATATTTTCTAAAATAATATTTTATTTTTAATAATAATATATTTTTTAAAAATAATATTTTATTACTAATTTTTTTAAAAATAATTTTTTTAAAACTAATATACCACTATACAAATAGTAATTTTAAATTAATAATAAAAATTATTTTTTTCCTCATCCTCCTCAAATATATATATATATATATATATATATATATATATATATATATATATATATATATATATATATATATATATATATATATATATATATATATTATATATATATTATTTTCTTCTTTTTCCCCTTCCTCTCACGGCATCCCTCCTCTCCTCCCCCCATCCCCATGGAGCCGTTGTTGCCCTCGCCTCCCCTGCCACCCAACTCTCGAGCATTGGCGAAGCTCGCACCCTGCAGCTCCAAGTGACCACCATCACCCCCTTCGTCGGTGCCCCTTCATCCTCCACCGTGTACCCCCTCCATCTTCTACCACCGCTGCTATCTCCCTCCCTTTCCTCTCCGACCTCGGTGAACTCGAGCTCCTGCGGCTCTACACGAGAATTGGTGACTGCTCGCACCCCTCCGATTGGCTGGCCGAACAATGTGCAGGAGCAGTGAAGAAAAAAAAGAATGCTAGCCGTGTGATGCGTGGGAGAAGAAAAAAAAAGAAAAAATCGCATGTTCAAGATGCTATTTCAGATGATCTGAAATCGCATTTTCTACATGTGAGTTTATTTTTTATTTTATTCAATCTTTGAGATGCCATCTCAGCTTTAAATCATATGTTAAACATACGATTTCAAGTTCAAAATCGTATGTTCAACATGCAATTTGACCATATCACCGCCATCTCATCACAACTATGATAGTTTCGAAAATAGATTTAAAAAATAATAATTTTAAAATTAATTTTATAAATAATAATATTTTTTAAAAAAAATTGATAATATTTGTTTTATTTGGGTTGAATTGGATTGGATAACTGATGGATAAAAAAAAAAAATATCACCCCCCACTTATTACTGGATCTCCTTCATTATTCTATCGACCTTCTAGTTTCTTTTATTTTCCACTCCGCTCAATTCCACTGACCATCTCACGACGCAGCGTTTGGTACGCGGTAGTTGGTTGATAGGTAGAAGGACTGCAAGAGTTATCACCGATAAATCACTCAGCACCTCACACAAACCCTGATTGATGGGAGCTTGGTCAACCGTTAGTTTGCATTCCTACCTACAAACTTGTCAAAAAGAGCAAATAGCCTCTTCCACAATTTTGGATCAAAGATGGTGCAATCTGTGCTTACCTCCTTGATCTTATTCCATCGCTTTTGTGGAATAATATAGAGATTATAGGCAGCCAAGTGGTACGTAAGGAAGAGTTTCGGATGAGATGGTAGGCAAGAAGACACAAAATTGGTTGCGCGCCCTTCATCCCTTGGGCTTTCGGGGCTCTCATTAGTTGTCAACAAAAGAATATTTCTATCAAAAATTTTGATCTAGAAACAGCTCGATAGTTGCAAACACAAAATTGGAGGTGAACATATTTCTATTATATGTAATGCAAAAGTTTTAGAATTCCATTACTCCTAACCAAATCCAATTAAGCCTTAGTTTTTTATCTTCCGGATTCTTTTATTAAAGCCTTTGCACAATAACTATTCTCATGAAATTTTTTGATGACTTCTCAAATGGATAAGATCTACTTATCCTGGCATAATATAGAATGCTGTCAGGGTCCTTCATAACTATTTCATCTTCATACTTCTCTTGAATAAAGTATGTACATTGCACATGCCAAATACTAATAATATAAAATTCAAGTAACAGAAAAGGTCCGCAGGCGAATTTTTACGAGTCGTTCATCAATAATTGGTTGGACGGGAAGCTAACGAACCAACAAACACAAAAATAGTCAATAAAAGCAAGTGTTTTTATAACCAAAGATTTGAAAAATATTCTAATCAAGCAGCAATAGCAGCAGCAGCAGCATGATTCAGAATATTAGCATGTCATCTCATGCTTTGCCGGAGAAACATCTTATGATCTTTGGCTTTATGAAGTAGCTCACGATCTTCCTGATTTTCTGCAAAATAATTCATAGAGAGATTAGGCCATGAACCTGTCCATGTTGTTTTCTTACCGCATGAGCTGACTGTGTGTGTAGGATGGACTTCTAATTCATATGAAACCATGCTTGATCCAACCTAGCCTAACATTATCTAACTTGACCGAAAATAATCCTTAATTTTGGATAGGAAAAGATACGGTTGGGTTGGGCTCAGATTCAAGAGATCCAGTTTAACCATCAACCTAGATCAGATAATAATTTGGATAGTTGAGTTTCACCGTTTGGTTGAACTCGAGCTGGCTTATGATCCAACCAAAATTGCCAAAGTTATAGATCTACAACATTTAACCTGTCTTCGATTTTCAGCCGAAGCTTCCCGAGAAAAGTGGTTTCGACTGATGACAATGTAGAGACTTTAGATCATTTGTGGTGCAATACATATCATTATTGATGATTGTCATGTCGTTCATCTCAGACATAGGTAGCTCTCATTTATCCCGCAATTTATCCATTTTCAGTGTAATATACGACACGAGTGCAGATGAAGAAAAGCCATCCATTTTCGAGATAGATGATGTGGCGGTTATCTATAAAAGTATTGTACTTTACACTATAAAAGCAGCACCGCAAAGGATCCCGTTAGCAAAATGTATTAGGGCACATAAGCAAGGATATGGCCTATGGGTCAAATTTTACTTTTGTTCGAGTCAGCTTGCCATGCTAATTCTTCCTTAAGAAGGGTTTAGACAGCTCAAAAGCATTTTTTCGGAGCTTCACTCCTGACATTGTTGCTGATCTAAATCATGCTTTTATTCAATCTGATGGGCCTTAGCTTTAAAATATGTTCTAGCTTGTCTCATTTCCTAACTAAACAGATTCTCTCACAAAAATCTGTTACCATGCAGCCCTATGAATTAGGAGACTTGCTAAATGAACTAGGGTTGCATCTTTTGCATGAAAAAAGGATTCGACCATTGGATCTTGCTATAACCACTTCAAAAGTTGTGCATGTAGATCAATGAAGGGATTTGGAGTACTTTGAGATTTGTATAGGTTTGTAATTGGCATTGCAATTTTTTGCACAAAAGATGCAACCTGAATCCTACTAAACTCAAGCCCAACTAAAAATTAAATTATGAAATCCAAAGTAATATATACGGCAACTTACGGTGTACAAGAATCTGTTACGGGGAAGGATCCCTTGAGAACGACGATTCCGATGACGACGATGATCATGTTGATGGCTGAGAGGATGATGCTGTTGCTGATCACGACGGAGGTCAGAGTCGTTTTCCACGTTGGCCGGGGCAAAGTTGGCCTTGCCTTGTTGCCTGGCTTCTCGCACTTGGGAGAATTGCCTTGAATAATACTGTAAACTCTTCCTCTGCTCCCACTCCCCAAACGCGGGCACCGATACTCGTCCATTACCCTGCCAAATTAAATCGTCACTGTCTACTTTAGATATATTGTATAGGCCATCCATAGGTTGTATAAAAATATCTCTCTTTCTTTATATATATATATATATATAAATAGATTGGACTTCGCTCGATCGGATCCTAGTTCATATCCGATCGAATTTTCGACCATTGGATTAGCATGTATCTACGTCTGAAAAAAAAAAAAAAATACGCGCATCTATATTCTAATTTTTTTTTAAAATTTTTTTCAGTCTAAAGGCATTTTTAGGTCTAAAAAAATTTTAAAAAAATTAGAAAAAAAAGACGCCTATAGGCATCTTCATGACTGAAAAAAAGCTAAAAAAATAGTGCTGAAAGAAAAAAAATCTGAAAAAAAAAGAAAAAAGAAAAGAGGCGCTTTTTTTGTTTTTTTGTTTTTTTCTTCTCAGATGGCATTTTTTTTTATTTTTTTTTCTTTATAGGTTTTTCTCGATCTATTTTTTTTATTTTTTTAAGCACAGGTGCCTATTTTTTCGGTCCTATATGTGCACCTTTTCAGATGCCTATTTTCGAAGATACATGCTGATCAAACAGTCAAATCTCCGATCGAATATGGAATGGGATCCGATCGAACAGAGCCCAATCTACTTCTATATATATATATGGACATACTTGGATAAGATCAATCAGATTTGAACTTAAATTTGATCAGATCAAAACTCTATAATGAAGATTTTACATCAATAATCCAAGCCGTTGGATGTGATCTACTATCTCAAAATTACTTACACATAAAAAATCATATGATTTGAAGATCCTTAATCTATGTATTAAGTGATCAAAAAATATATTTAATTTAATTTTTTAGATTGTTTAATTTTTGATTACTTAATGCATAGACTAAAAGTTTTCGAATCATATAATTTTTTATGTACAACTAGTTTTGAGATAGTAGATCATATTCAATAATTTGAATCATTTATATAAAATTTTTATTATAAAATTTTGACCTAATCGAATTTAAATCTAAATCTGATCAATCTAATTCTAGCCTAGCGCTTTTTCTCTCTCTCTATATAGTAGAGACAGGTTTATTAGGATATTAACCAATACATTATTTTTTAATAATTTTTATCTAATCAATAATTTTTTTTTATAAATAATATGAATAATACTAAAGTTGAACGTAATATTACTTGGACTTAGGGTCCTCTATGATATACATTTGCACTTTGTATAGCAACATGCTATATAGCACCCGATGGCCATCATTTAAAGGTAGTTGGCCATTAGTAGCGATGCACCATACAGAACATGTAAGGCAACCTTGTTTGATAGCAGTATATAATATGCATATTATATAAACAATATGCGCTCCATTATTTAATTCAAAAAATTAAGAGTTTTTTTTTTTTAAAAAAGAAAAAGGATATAAAAGCATGGAACTTTAAAAATTAAATTTTAAAATATACTTTTACCATTCCATCAAGAAAAAAAAATATAAAAAAAGAAAAAATAACAAATCTTCGCAAGAATACTTCTCAACGCTCTTTAGCTAGCATGTTTATTTAATAGGATGTAGCTAACATATTATATAAATTGAAAAGAATTAAGGAAATGAGATGGCAAAAACAAGGAGAGGAACTTTGAGTGAAAGCCAAAAAAAAAGAAAAAAAAAAAGTCGGGGATTTAGAATAGAAGCCCACCTCTTTGTGATCTTCCATGAATTCCTATAATTCTTCCTGAGTATTTTTTTTTTTTTTTTTGGAGGGGAGAATGAGACTGATTGGAGAAGCGTTTGTAGAGGGAGATTGGAGGGGAACGCCAAGATATAAAAAAGAGGTAGAGAGTGCAAGGATTTATTATTGGAAGGAAACATCACTTGTCTCAAGTCTTAACACCATACGCAGCGTAATTCAGTGAATCTCTCATTGTTTTAACCATTAAGAACAATTTCAAAGAGGCAAGCTGTCATAATTTTGTTTAGGCTCCCACAAAAGAGGCCAAAAAAAATAACCGCTGGATAAATTTAGAAAGAGAGCGACTGTGGTCATTTAAGCGTGGGCATTTTAAAGACATTTCCCTTTATCTCTTTAAGCGAAATCCATTGTTTTATGGAATTTCTAATTTCAAAACCGAGAAGATAATTGAGATCTGCATCTTGGTTTGACTGTCATTTTATGTTCAGGAAATATGATAATATTTTTTTTCTTGTCGATCCCCAGCTGTTAGGATTGAAATCGGATCAGATACTAGCATATTCATATCCATATTTATTTTATTTAAAAAATATAAATACGAATATGGATATTATTTAGATGTAAAAATTTATATCTATATTTATTTTAAATGGATACTGATATAATTTAGATTCTGAAAGTATGGATATAATTATAGATATAATTTAGATAATTAAATTTTATGATTACATAATCAAAGATATTACCAAATAGATGATAAATCAAGTTAGTAATATGTTTATATAATTATATATATATTTTTAAAAATTAATAAGTATTATATAAAATTATATAGAATTACATATAGATTCGAATACGGATCGGATAATTATCTATTCATATTCATATTCATTTTTCTTTGATGAATATGAATATAAATACGGATATTAGTCATATCCTCAAATTTTTATCCATATCCAGATTGATTTGAATATAAAAATAGATCCGGATGAATAATATTCATATCACTTTCACGCCTACAAATTGCTGGCTTTTATTCATTGCATTTTTAGGCCATTGCCTGAGTGGAAGTTTTCATGAAATCAATTATAAGTAGCATTGCAATTTACTCCACTCTACTGGATACTTGATCTAAACCAATCATAATGAGGTAAGTATTATCCAATGCGGATCAAAGGCAGAAATAGATAATAGTAAAATCTGCCTTAAACTCCCGAAATATATATATTGCTCTTTACAAATCTCTGCTCCCAGTTGCAAAAAATTACTTTTTGTAGTTTTAATCGGTTTAATTCATCTAACCTGTTTCATTTGACTCCATCCATCATCATATCTAATCTTGAGGCTTTACTTGCCTTTTCCTATCTTGAGGCAAGCATACAAGGTGGATACAGATGATAGCCTGCCTGGCCTGTTGCCAATAAAGAAATAATAGTCACAACAAGGGTGGGAATCAATTTGCCCGTCGTGGGTGCACTTGGCATTATAATTAAATTTTAGTAACCTTAGGAGAGAGGTCCGCTACGATCACATATCATCATTTGGATAATTATTTACGACGGCAAAATATCATTGCGGAAAGTTCTTTTTCTTACAGTGAGATGAACATCAATAGTAGATGTGGCAAACTGTAAATATTAGATATATTACCAAAACGTTTTCATGCTCGTCGGGTTGCATAGGCTGTTTTGATCTATAAAACATGCATATATTTATATATTTATGGATAAAAATTTGAAGTATCGTCGTATTTTTATAAAATTGGTAGGTTTGCACGAGTTCTATTCCTTATTAATATTATATAATAAAGGTGAAAAAGCAACTCAAAAATCGCCAGGTGAGATGTCTGTACATGATCAATGCTGGTTAAAAATCTCTTAACTCGGAACCTCACTTGATTAAATCGCTGGCAGAAATCCTCAAATCGAGACCACCTTGGTCTCCAATCCAAAATCAAGTTGAATCAAGTTTAGTTAAGCAGACCAGGCCAGGTCAAGTTGGTGGGTATTTGGGAATGTTTCTTCCCTTCTCCCTTTACCTTCCCAAATCCCTGATCTCAACTATATTCAGGTTTTTGCAATGGCAGACAGAGAAATTGATTTAAGGCCTTAAATAGTCCATTTTGCTAGCTTTGTAAAGAGTTGCAAAGAAACATTTCCTTTAGCACGTTGGAGATGGATGGAGGCTGGAGGTAAACAGGAGCAGACATAGGAAGTTGGATGGAGCAATATGAGAAATAAGCAAAAGTTGGCTAGAATTCAATAGCATTAACTTTATGATTTAAGGATACTATAATACAATTCCATATAAAAGTACGTGTGTATAGGTTTGGTTTGGATTCTATATATAATACAAATCTGCCGTATTTTAAGACAAATTTAGAGCTTTCCAATCCAAGAATTAGGATTAAATCCTTCTAGCCTGCCTAAAATTTAGGTTGCATTGGGACTGAGATTGGATTGGCCTACCCAAGTTGCACGTTAGGTTACAGAAAGTCATTAAAACTTATGACCGTACACTCCTTTGTATCAGTATGAAACGATAATTTCGAATTGCTGCTCTATTCTCGGCTTTCAGTGTGGAAGCTGACGGCGATGTTGCACTTTTTTTGACTGGTCCAAAGTCATGTGATGCTGAGCAAACACTTGTGATGCACGGCTTCCCAGTTATTACATAGGATGAGGAATTAAGCGAGGGATGCTTGATTCACTGCGTTTCAAGTAGGTTGAGCCAACATCATCATGAGGTGGACTAGGGCATAGTATTTCTGGTTCGAGTTAAAATTTGGTAGGGCTTAGTCCACTAATTTAAGTATCCATCTCGAGCTGGAGATCGGGGAATTAGATATGGATCAAATCGAACATAAGATAGGTCGAAAATTCTACGATTTGAATCTAATTTATCTATTAAATAAATCAAAAGTTACGTTTCAAGCGTAATCATTTTATTGAATGGATAATTTATACGATCTATAATGTCTTGGACGGGTTAAATGGCTAATAGATCCGTTTGTCCTCTGTCTTTGTTTTTTTTCTACTTCTTCATTTTTGGAAGTGAGACCGATCTGATCCCGCGGCCGTTTCGCCGAATCTGCTCGTGTCACCCAACAAGCAAACTCCATCCATCGTATCGGTTGGAGGGGGGAATAGTTTCCCAATGAAAAATTTTATTATTTTTCTAGTTTCCTTAATTTACATAAAATATATAAATCTAACGATCCTTTAGCCCAACTTTTAACTCCTGGAAATCTTATCCGCAGAATCTTCATCGACAAAACCTATCTCTTCTCACCAGCCCCGGAAACCATATGGCAACACCATCAAGTTCCATGATGGCACTTTTTGACAAAAAAAAAGGGCTCCCATCGCTATGCAATGTGAGGGGAGCCACGATATTACCCCCATGCGAGAGGCTGCTTCTATTCCATTAGAATGGCTTTTTCTACGGTGTTCAAAGGATATTTTTACCTTTTTACTCGTAATCTATTTCTAGCCGTTAGATTAAAGATGGATAGCTTGAATTTCTTCATTGGCAACTAATTGAAGCGTTAATTTGCATGGTTGAGTCTTTGTCAGGAGGAGAGAGGTAGGAGGTTCTCACCGCCACACAGCAAAAAAAAGGAGGAGGACGGCATGGGGTGGCGGAGGAGGAGGAGGAGGAGAAAGAGGGGTGACATGTAGTGTAAAAAGACGAGCGGCGAAGAGGTGGATAGAGAGGTATGTAGAGATGGGATCCGAGTACCAAATAGTTGGGTGGCAAGGAGGCAAGCGACAGAAAAAAAGTTATAATAATAATAATAATAATAATAATAAAATATATAAAAATATGATGTTATAATTATATTTTAAATATTTTTTATAATAAAATATTATAAAAGAGAATCATGGCAAAGCTTCACTAAAATACAAAGGGACGAAAAAAATGTTTATTGGTTGGAAGTTGACATTACAAAACAATAAGAATCAACTCTAGTTTATTCACTTAATTGGCATGCATTATAAACTTTATTAGTTAGGATCTTTAGATCAGCTATTGGTGGTGTATTTTGACTTTTTTTTTTTTTTTTTTTTTTTTGAGGCTCACCAATTTTTGTCGCTTTAAACTCAAACCTAGGTGTTCTTCTAAAGTCCTCGCTTGATGCCAAAGAACGGCAACATCTGTCTAGAATGAGATGTTTAATTAGCTCCATGCCATGGCTATTTTCAATCACATAGTTTTTTTTTTTAATCTTGGCACTATACTGCTTAATTTCTTGTTGGCATGCTTTAATATCCTGACCATGATAGATAAAGTCCTCAGCCAATTCCAATCAAACATTGACAATGCATTAGGGCATTGTTGTCAATTTTCAATCAAAACATGAGTCTTAAGCATGCTTTTTACAACCAAATACCATTTCTACCATCTCAAAAGAGAAAAAAGGTATGGTTAAATAATGAATAGCTCTTCAATCAATCCTATGGTCATGGATGCTTAGCTTTTAGCCACCCCACGTTTACCTATCCAGGAACCAAATGTAGCCCTTGTCTTAACGCCACATCTTGGACCCCTCGACACCTGAGTAAGTTTTGTTATCTGACTAGATTGAAAAAAAAATGTAGCTCTCATTGTTGGACTTGCAAAACTACCATTTTGGACCGAAAATGGGTTAGATGCGATTACACTTCTTTCCCTGGCTAGTTTGGATTACATTCGGATAGGAATGTTTAAATTTAATCAGATCTGTCAGAAATGGATCTAATTGGATTTTGAAGATTTTCAAATCCGTATTCAATAAAAAAAAAATATCTAAAATACCATCATACCGGTGTCTTTGTCTAGCTGCTCATCCACTAAGTTAGAATTCATTCTTGCTCCATGTTGATGATTTATTATATATTTTTAAAAACTTGTTCGCATCACAAAAATGGCATTTTAATATATTATCTAAAAATTGATCCTTAAAAAAATAAATACTTCACTTTTTTCTTATGATATTTTTGAAACTTTGTTGTTTAAAAATATCAATACATAAAGCATATTTTTGCATATAGACAACTTTTCACAAGTTTTCGATAAAATAAATATTTTTTAATTATTTTTATATCATATATTTTATTTTGAAACCAAGATTTTAGTGTATTGTTAATAAAAAACAAATTAGACCAATGATTTAGGCCCTAGGTCAAGTCGATTTTGATGCCAATTTAATAATTACAATTTAGACCCTTCTAAGTTACTTGCACATTGTGTACAATTATGGTATTAAATTCGAACTCATGCCTTATGAGTATGTGATCATTTATATTAATATTCATTATTAAAATCTACTCAAAATTCAGATTGTATCTAATCGATATCTAACTTATATCCATATTTGAATAAAGCAAACATAGATATAATTACCATACGACTTATATCCATATCCATTTGAATAGAGAAAATGTGAATATAATTTGATAGCAGTAATTTGCGAGATCCACATCCATTAACATGCACGTGTCTCAGAACTTCTGCTGATTATTCCATGTGATATTCATTTTGAAAGTAAAAACACAAAGGGCACCTATCTTTATATCATTAGTTAACAAATTATGAAGTTTACACCTGGTTTGTTCATATGATTACAAAAATAGAATAATACATCAAATTATCCGTTAGATGGCATTTGGCTTCTATTGTTGTAGATTTCCAACTTGGATCAGAGGTGCTGGAGTAGGGGGAAGCCCGACGAAGATGGTAGTGATCGGATCTGCAAAATAAATCCTTCATCGAAGTTGTCTCTAGCAAGAACCCTTCGACATCCACGTCAAACATCTCTAGAACATGCATGAGAATGAGAGCGATAGAATGGTGGTGTACATGTCGAGAATCCCTTGATTTCCTATTTATAGACTATAATTAGAACCATAAAGGAGAAGATCAGTGGAAGTACATACTCTCTCCCAATCATATCTATTGACGCAGAATCTGGTCGTCGCCAGAATCCACTGGAGTGGAGGCCGATGAGACACCGCCGGAGATCTGCAAAACAAAGTTTCATCCGGAGCCGGTGGGAGTGGCTCCGGCAGGACCCTCCGACGATCAAGTCAGCTCTAGCCAATAGGAATGGAGTGCTCGAAAATGAGTTCCGGAGCTTGGAGAAGAGATCAGAGAGATTAGAGATTCGAATTAGCGTATCTGGAGAGTCCTTTTTATAGCGGAGCTTGATGGTGACGGCTGTAGCCGGGTGCTGGCGAGCCGCTCGAGGTTCGGCGAAGTCAGTCTCACGAGAAGGTACCATCTACAGCGGATCGAGGGTGACAGCCATCGCCGCCTGACAGCGGGTTGCTGTCGCTTATGGCGGACTGATGGTGATGGCTGCAGCTGTCTTGATGTTGAGCCGCTCGGAGCTGAATGAAGGGTTGAAGGGCTTCGACGTGTGCCCATTTCGGAGGAGTTCGGACTTCTGAAGGGCAAGCTCGGAAGGAGTTCAGCTCCTGTAGGCGTCTAGCTGGAGGTGCACGGCTAAGACTCGGTCGTCGAAAAGTTCGGTAGGAGCTCGATCGGTGAGAAGTCTGACCGACGGATGATTGCTGAGGAGTTCAACCACTGGGAGTCCGAAGAAGCTCGGCCGGCTGAAGGGACGGCCGCTTGAGGAGTTCAATCGAGGGATGACCGCCAAGGAGTTCGACCATTGGAAGTCCGAAGGAGCTCGGCCGACTGAAGGGACGGCCGCTTGAGGAGTTCGACCGAGGAACGACCGCCAAGGAGTTCGACCGTTGGGAGTCCGAAGGAGCTCGGTCGCTGAGAAATTTCGTTAAAGCTCGGCCGCTTGGAGTTCAAAGAGCACGGCCATTGAGGAGTTTGGCTGGCTGAAGGGGTTCGGCTTAAGACCCGTCCCTCGAAGCTCTTCCATGGCTATTGGTTGCATTAGGCTGAGCATCGAACTAGACTTTGATAGGAGCGGAGTTTATCCCCAATATTAGCCCCCCCACTCTCGAGTTCGAAACTCGAAGGAAGGGAGTGCAGGAAAGGTGACTGCCGAAGTCTTCTTCTGAACTCCATGCTGATTCAGGTCGAAGCTCGGGGGAGATCTCATCTTCAGCTAAAGTTGATATTGAAGTTGAAGTCCGGGAGAGATCCCATCTCCAACTGAGGTTCAGGTAGGCCTCGTCCACTACGATCGAAGTCGAAGGTTGAGCTCCTCGGGGGCGATATTATCTCCAGCAGCCGAGGTTAATACAGGCGCTTGGAAGAGATCCTATCTCTAGCCGAGGTCGAAGTTAAAGCTCCCCAGCTGAGGTTGGCCCGGTCACTCAGGGGAGATCTTATCTTCTTTGGCCGAGGTTGATGCGGCCAAGGTTGGCCCGGTCATTGGAGAGATCTTCTCTAATCGAGATTGAAGTTGAAGCTCTCCAGCCGATGTTGACACGGTCGCTTGGGAGAGATCCTATCTCTAGCCGAGGTCGAAGCTGAAACTCTCCAGCCGAGGTTGGCCCGATCGCTCAGAAGAGATCCTATTTCTAGTCGAGGTCGAAGTTGAAGCTTTTCAGCCGAGGTTGGCTCGGTCACTCGGGGGAGATCTTATCTCCTTTGGCCGAGGTTGATGTGGGCGCTCGCGTTAGGATGAGGTTCTCCTCCTGTTCCTAACGGACTGTGGGGGCATATTCGGACCATCGTCCGTCTTCCTCCGTCTCGTCTAAGGTGAACGAGGCCCTCGACTTTGCTCGCATTAGGACGAGATTCTCCTCCATTTCCTCCTATTCCTAATGGGCTGTGAGGGCACATTCGGACCATCGTCCGTCTCCCTCCGTCTCGTCTAAGGTGAACGAAGCCTTCGACTTTGCTTATGTTAGGACGAGATTCTCCTCCTATTACTAACGGGCTATGGGGGCACATACGGACCGTCGTCCGCGCCTCTCCCCCCATCTCGTTCTTTGTGAACGAGGCCTTCGACTTTGCTCGTGTTAGGACGAGATTCTCCTCTTGTTCCTAACGGGCTGTGGGGGCACATTCGGACCGTCGTCCATCTTTCTTCGTCTCGTTTAAGGTGAACGAGGCCTTCACTCGAAAGAGATCTTATCTCTGATCGAGGTTGATGGTCTTTGACCTGCTCGTGTTAGGACGAGGTCTTTCTTCTGTTCCTAACACGACGACTATTGACTGCTTCTTCCCTGTCATCGCATAATTTTTGCATCCAGAAATAATATTATTGGAAGGAAAGAATTTTATCAAAGGAAAGTTACGGGCAGCACATCCCCGTTTTAGGATCGTGGGAGCGTTGCTCCTCCAGGTTCTCTCCGACAGTAAGTCCTGGGCCAGACGACCTCCTCTATCTTATGCTGGCCTTCTTAATTTGGAGCAAGCTCTTGGCTTTGTCGCTGGGAGATGACGAATTACCGATGTACCAAGCTCCTCCCCGGAGTAACGTTGATGATGCCGTGAGGTGGCCGACCTTGTCGTTTCTGATTACGACAGCATCCTTGGCCGATCTTCTCGTTGCCATTTCTGGCTGGCATCGAAGAAATTTATCCGACTGTCCTTTTTTGATGAGCTCCTCAATTTCGTCTCGGAGCTGCATGCATTCCTCAGTGTCGTGGCCGTTGTTGCGATGGTAGAGGCAGTACTTGCGATGGTAGACGGGACCGTAACTCTTCTGATCTTGGCAGGTAGTTCTTAACTTCCGTGAGAATTTGAGTTCGAGGAGCGTTGAGGGGGGCGCAGTCGCGGAACCTTTCGAGAGGGGGACTTCTTCGCGCCCTTCTATCAAAAATTCCTTGGTGGCGAGCTCGAAAAGTTCGGGCCTTGTGGAGGTCGTAAGCGCGGCCGAACTTCATTCCATCCTTTTGTGAAACCTACGGGAGAACTTCATGCCCCTTTGTCGGGACTTCCTTGGAGTCATACTCGAGAGGGAGTCCTCGCTTGCCCTGGGGCGTTCGTGAGCGCGGTCGAACTTCATCTCACCTCCTGTGAAATCTTTGTAGGGGGCTTCCTTGGTGACATATCCGAGCGGGAGTTCGGCCTCACTTGCGCTGAACTTCATTCCGATGATGAGGTTTGAGGAGGGAGTTCGGCCTCACTTACGTCGAACTTCATTCCACGGAAAAACTTCATTCCACCCTCGCCTGCACCGAACTTCGTTTCGCTTTTCCGCGAAAGCTTCCACGGGAGGACTTCATGCCCCTTTGTCGGAGCTTCCTCGATGATGAGCTTCGAGGTGGAGTTCGGCCTCACTTGCGCCGAACTTCATTCTGTGGGAGAACTTCGTTCCGCCCTCGCTTGCGCCAAACTTTCTGCTTCTTTTGTTCGGACTTCCTTGACAACGAGCTCGGCTTTTCTTGCACTGCCGAACTTTATTCCGCCTCCTATGAATTCTTTATAGGGGGATTTCGTTGATGACATACTCGAGAAAAAGTTCGGCCTTGCATGCATCGAACTTCACTCCGCCCTCCTATGAAGCTTTCACCGAGAGGACTTCATGTTCTTTTGTCGGAGCTTCCTTGGTGGCGAGCTCGAGGTGAAGTTCGGCCTCGCTTGCGCCGGACTTCATTTCGCCTCCTTGGATGCGGCCGAACTTCATTCCGCCTCCTTGGATGCGGCCGAACTTCATTCCGCCTCCTTGCAGAATCTTCTTCCGGGCATGTTCATGCCCCTTTGTCGGGGCTTCCTCGATGATTGGCTCGAGGGAGAGTTCGGCCTCGCTTGCGCCGAACTTCATTTCTCTTTCCCACGAAACCTTCCGTGGGAGAACTTCATGCCCCTTTGTCGAGGCTTCCTTGATGATGACCTTCGAGGGGAGTTCGGCCTCGCTTGCGTTGGGGAGGTCGTGGACGTGGCCGAACTTCATTCCGCCTCCTTGGACATGGTCGAACTTCATTGCACCTCTTTGAAAAACCTTCTTCTGGGGATGTTCATGCCCCTCTATCGGGGCTTCCTCGATGATTAGCTCGAGGGGGGGGGGTTCGGCCTTGCTTGCGCTGTCGAACTTCGTTCCCCTTCTGCGAGAGAACTGCTCTTCGTTTCTTCTTCCTTAGGATGATGGGTACGTTGTCCCTGGTACTCTTCGTTGGGGTCGATTTTCGATATTCTGATGGTGGGTTTTCTGATGAGATCGCCATCGAGGGCTGCTGTATGGCCTGCAATGCCTCCGTGAGGCGACGAATCTGTCGGACAAGCAGGTCGAACAGCTTCACATCCACCATGGGTACAGGTGGAACCTGAGCTGCCGGGGCTGAAGCAAAAATAGATGGATCTGGACGGGATCGGGCCGCGGAGGCCATCGAGCGCCGAGTCGAAGCTCTTCTGGGAGGCATTTTCTCATCGAAAGAGAAAAGAGAGATCTCCGGAGAGGGAAGAGAAAAATCATCGTCGAGCACTCCTTTAAGAATAAGAGAACCTCGGAGGTTCGGTGCCCTTCCTCTAGCGCCAATCTGTTGACGTAGAATCTGATCGTCATCGAAATCCGCTGGAGTGGAGGTCGATGAGGTCATCGCTGGGGACCTGCAAAATAAAGTTTCATCCGAAGTCGGTAGGAGTGGCTCCGGCAGGATCCTCCAACGATCAAATCAGCTCTGGCTAACAGGAATGGAGTGCTCGAAAATGAGTTCCGAAGCTTGGAGAAGAGATCAGAGAGATTAGAGATTCGAATTAGCGTATCTGAAGGGTCCTTTTTATAGCGAAGCTTGATGGTGATGGCTGTCGCCACATGCTGGCGAGCCGCTCGAGGTTCGATGGAGTCAGTCTCATGGAAAGGTGCCGTCTGCAGCGGATCGAGGGTGACAGCCATCGCCGCCTGACAGCGGATCGCTGTCGCTTGCGGCGGATTGATGGTGATGGCTGCAGCTGTCTTGATGTTGAGCCACTCAGAGTCGAATGAAGGGTTGAAGGGCTTCGACGTGTGCCTATTTCGGAGGAGTTCGAATTTCTGAAGGGGAAGCTCGGAAGGAGTTCAGCTCTTGTAGGCGTCTGGCTGAAGGTGCGCGGCTAAGGCTCGATCGTCGGAAAGTTCGGTAGGAGCTCGATCGGTGAGAAGTTCAGTCGACGGACGGTTGCTGAGGAGTTCGACCGCTGGGAGTCCGAAGGAGCTCGGCCGACTGAAGGGACGACCGCTTGAGGAGTTCGACCGAGGGACGACCGCCAAGGAGTTCGACCGTTGGGAGTCCAAAGGAGCTCGACCGGCTGAAGGAACAGCCGCTTGAGGAGTTCGACCGAGGAACGACCGTCAAGAAGTTCGGCCGCTGGGAGTCCAAAGAAGCTCGGCCGCTGAGAAATTCCGTTAAAGCTCGACCACTTGGAGTTCAAAGAGCATGGCCGCTAAGGAGATCGGCCGGCTGAAGGGGTTCGGCTTAAGACCCATCTTCCGAAGCTCTTCCGTGGCTACTGGTTGCATTAGGCTGAGCATCAAACTAGACTTTGGCGGGAGTGGGATTTATCCCCAACAATATCATTCTGGGAGTCTCGCTTTGAATTTTTGGAGTTTAGCAGCTGGTGTTGCTCCACCCAATGGAGGAACGATTGATGTAACCATAGCTAGCGTGCAGTCAACCATCTTTCTTAATGATATGATTTGATGGAGACCTTGATGGAGACCATCAGTTTCGCCAAGTGTGGCGATTGTAGTAGAGGTTGGAGCGGCACAGCTCAGTGGTTCACCATATGTGCAACTAGAAATAGGGACCAGCGACAAATGCAAAGGTTGGGGTGCTAGTTAGTGGTTGATTCACATGCTTCTGACCCGGAGGTTGAGAGTTAGAAGCCGATGTCCTCAAATGAGTCTTGAGAATCACGATAAAAGTGCCATGATCTCGTAACACTTGCCTTCTCTACTTCTAAGTCCGAACTACTTCTAAGTCCAAGACATTCTGACTTAGAAGTAGAGCTCTTTGGAAATGGTTCTTGAAAGATTTTGTACGTCTTACAAAATAAAAAAAAAGCTTCCATCCTATATAAACCAGAGTAGCTCTTGACTCGCAAATAATATGGGACTAAAGATCCCTGCACCTTGCAATAGTAGCCCCTCAATCAAGAGGGACTCTGTCTATAAGGGGCCCTATGGTGGGCATCATTGGGCATCGCTTAGTAAGTGAGGGATCTCAACGTACAAAGAGGGTAGCTTAGACTCTACTTGCTATTGTATGAGGTATTGTCCATTTTAATTTTGCTTACCTCTAACGAATCTCATAATTTTATTCTTCAAAAGATACTTTATGAAAGAAAATAAGCTTCCATCTCATATAAGTCAGAGTATGACTCGCAAGCGAGATGGGACCAAACGTCCCTACACCCTGCAATAGCTTCTAATCTATACTCGTACAAGGTGAAGGCGAGGACATATTAGCCTTTGCAACACCATGAGAGCCAGAGACATTGAAAGAATAAGCCTATATTTAATGGTTGTTTAATTCAACATGGATAATTACGGATACAGGATAATCGTAGGGCCAAAAAATTAGGGGAAAGAGGGCCTTACATTTATAACAACGGGGGATTTCTCGCTTCTTGCATGGAGGACAAATACCCTATTAAATATTACAAAGATGATTTCAATTATGTCATGTCAGTTACCAAAGCCAAACGGTGACCTTCTCCTGCCTCCACCCTCCGCTTACCGTTCATTCCATTTTCCTAGCTCGTTCATAGTAGTAGCATCATAAGCTACTGAGGCGCCCACCTAATGAGAAGGAAATGGGGATTAGAAAATATCATGTAGCTCGAAAGCCAGATGAACTAAAAATCCAGGCATCCAATAGTCTGTCAATAAGATAATATAATTAATACCTTGGATTTTGCTTGGATAGAATCATCCAACTTCAGGGCCCTGAGTGAAGGTGCCATGCTTGCTACCCCTTTCTGATCAATGAAAACATTCTTGCATCAGAAAAAGTTGGAACTCAGCACAATATAACTTCGTCATTATAAAAGATACGTTAAAACCAATACAGCCAACACAATTTGAGAACATCTTTTAATATCAACCGAGTCAAGCTTAACAAAGAAAAATTTCAAGTATAAATTTGATTACAAAGACTAAAAAGGTCATTACCTTCTTTCCTTCTTCAAAAAGTTCTTCGAAAGGCCTATATGCCGCTGCAAAACACAGGTTCTGCATGCGAACAGAGTAAGAAATAAACCATGTATCACACAGATGGAGCACATTATCTTACCTCCGAATCACTTCCTGAATATGTGGCATTGGCGAGTTCTATTGGTTACTTTTTTTATTTAAATTAAATGTTTCAAAATATTTCAAACTTATTGTTCTCATCCATCTGAAAAAATAAAAATATCATTTCATATTTTTATCCGTTAGTTTTCTATCGTTGGTTAGGCATCTGAATAATTGTTACCATTGGATTGGACGGCACTTCGGTTGACCGGAATACCATAAAAGCTCAAATACATATTCTTTCCTCTCATTCAGGTATACGAATTTCTATCTGTTTGTTTCTTTTATGAGAAAGTCCGTTTTATTTCTTTCCCCCTTTTTTTTTTTTTTTTTGCCATATAGCCCTTTATTTTTTTTTTCTCGGACAAGAAAAACGGGAAGCAATTTAATCGAATCTTTGAATTTGGAGGGCGTCCTTAAAAAAAGTCTGGAGGGTAGACATATTGGGACCTTTCACGCCGACTCATTGATTCGTGTGAATACAAAATCTATCTTCAAGGACAATGCGATCCACGTGCCACTATAACTAAGTTTGTCTTCCTTAATTTATCTTATTTATTTATTTATTGTAATTATTTATATTTGATCAAGAATTTGCTCCGCTGTTTAAATTTCCTACAATTTCATCGTATCCAAAACCATGTTCAAGGTTTTTGGGAAAGAAATATTCTTAAAATTTTCATTCGATTCTCAGCATGAGAAAGATCCACATATATATCCTAAAGATTCAAACCTGCGTCAACTTTGGACTTCAGATGAAAAATGGACAAGAGGGTGGGTTCTCGAATGTGTATTTGAGTGCAGGCTCTCTATGATCTTACCTTCTTGGCAACCGGTGTATTACAGTGTCATCCAGATCAAATGGACGATTTGTAGCATCAAGGATAAGAATTCTTCGACCATCCTCCATTAGACCTCAGCCCATCCCAAGGTGCCATAAATTCATTTCGCATTCGTCTTGTTGCTTCACGCTTGAACGCGCCACACCAAGTAGACTGTCAACCTACCAAAATGACAACCAAACACTTGCAACTAAAGCATGAAGCACAAACTTGATTACATACTATGAATTTTTTTTTTTTTTTCTGAGCTATGTAGATATCTCATCTTCGTCCCCCTATCTTCTTGCTTGCCACCCTATGCACCTCCTCCTTCTCCCTTCCCCCTATCGAGGTTCGGTTCCCTCCCACGCCCCCTGCCACCACTCTGGTGCCTTCACAAATGTCGCCACCCTCCTGCCATCAGTGTCTCATCTTCCTTGGGGCTATTTGATCTGGGGAGGCTAGGCGAAATCAGCGGTCAAGAGAGCGCTCGCTGGTGGGGGACAGAGAGGTCTCGAGATAGCGGGAGAAGAGAGGGAGATCGCGGGATCGATCCTCCGATTCTCTCCCCGCCCGCGTCCACTAAACTCCAAGATTTATATATTGGCAGTCGGATCCATACTTCGCCGACGTGTCGCAATCTGGTACACTGGATCGGAGGGTGGAGATACCGGGTTGAACCCTAACAGGCCACTCGCCTCCCTTAAACCCCTCGCCGCCCTCCCACCTTCTCCCTCCCTCTCTCTATTTTGGAGGCTTAGGACTTAAAAGCTGGTATCTTTAATCTTTTCTAGTAAAGATTTCTGGGTTTGATAATACCAAAAGATGGGGGAAATCATACTGGGCATGCCAGGGCCTTGGGCGGAGGACTGTCGTGAAAAAGCCGATCATTACACCACGAAGATTGGTGGATTGCCTGTAAGTAGAGCCAAAGTTTGATGAATTTAGAGAAAGATTCCGCTCATACATGTCGAAATTTTACAAGCGGGTGCCAATTACGCTGCCGACATCTGAACTATATCATCTGTTTCTTTTTCCCCTCAGGATTGGCCTACTCCAGATTTGGGTATTAAGGACGATCTTCTTCATTGTAGTTTATGCGGGAGGAATCTTTGTCTGGTGGCACAGGCCAGTTCTTAGTTTATTTTAAACCAAGTGATATAAAAGCTATCCTTTTTTCAGGAGAAGTTTCAGTCTAGGATTTAAAGTGTTTTTTTTTTTTTTTTTTTTTTTTGTTGCTTTTCCCGCATCTTATTTCAGGTTTATGCTCCAATTTCGTCTCCAAAATTGAATCTTGAAGAGCGTGTGGTCTATATTCTTGGTTGCCCAATGCCGAAATGTGGGAGTGACCCTCGTAGGTTTGTTCCAAAAGGTTCAGCTTAATCCGTTTTTGGTTGCCAAGAATTGTGGTTGTTATACTTTTAAAGTTTTGGGTGGCACAATCTTTTGCAGCTGGCGAGCTCTTCGAGTTCAGAAGTGTCATAGCGAGATGCAGCTGGATGATAATGGGCAGGTAGCAATGCCGTTGGTAGAAGACTCTTCTCCCATTTCAAAAACCAACAATTATGTGGAGGAGGACTCGTCAATTACTGGTTCTGGACGAGAGGAAGATGAAAGTGACAGTGATATGGATCTGCAGGAGTTTGCCCGGGCTCTTTCAGAAGCTGCTTCCCTAGCTTCTCAATCCAAGCAACAAAGCACTTCGAAACATTCCGGTTCCACTGTGAGAGCCATGGAAACTAAGCCTAGAGTAAATGATCCCAGCATGCCTGGTACATTTTGTTCTTTTCTTTTATAATAACTGTGAAAAATTAGACCTTTTTTACTGGACCTTTCTTGCACCACAAAGACATAGTCATAAAACTGAACTTCAGTTTTTTATTTGCCCTGCGTGGGCAAAAATATGATGCATTTAGATTTTCAAACTGCAACAGAGTTGTGGCAGTTGCATTTACTGTTGCTCTTATGGTTGCAGTTGTGCCTTGCTTTTATATCTACTCCCAGAAGGAGCAATCCACTGGTGACAAAGATACTATTTGTGCTAGCTACTCCTCACTTTCTATTAAAGAAAATCAGAGCACTGCTACTGATACTGAAGATGAGGAAAAGTGGGAAGGAGAAACATATGAATATGATAGAGCTTTGGGTGCTGATAGGACTTATTTGAAGTTCAAGAAACAGTTGGATGCACATCCGGAGCAGTGCCTGAGGTATTGTAATTTCTGTAACTCTCTTGTTTATCAAATTCTTGATCAAGTAAAATTCAATTAAAGTCATTTTAGTTAAAAGATTTCGGTCTTGAATAACCTAAAAAAAAGGGAATATGAAACTTTGGCAAAGGCGAGGAATTTAACAATGGTGGTGTTGGCATTTTCTATTTTCTCCTCAAGTTGCCTTTTTCTTTACTTCCATTCAGCATGTTTCATATTTGATAAGCATTTGGGTTAGTTGGCTTATCACATCTCCGTATGCACATGTAACTTAAATAGCTTTGATGCAATTCCTTTTTCCAATATATTTCATATTCAAGGATTCAAACAGTGGGGCATGCTGGTTTGTACCATACCATACTGGCCAAGAACCACCTGGCACCTCTTGGGGTCGAGTCATGGCAAACCAGCATATACCAAGGTTGTGCCAATTCTATTTACCAAGCTCAAATGTGTTTTTAGTTTTTAAACACCTTTGCTTTTGTTTTGCTAGCAGCCAGTGGACTTTGTTGGTATGCACAGTAGTACATATTTTACCGACCAGTGAACAGCACAATATTATATCATGAGATCTAAATCCTTGATTTCAGTAAGATACAACTGTATCCAGATTCTAAATGATGAGATGACCTCATATTTTTTGGCTTAAATTAGCACTGTATTTTTTTTTCTAACATTTGCTTTTTGATGTCCTCTATTATATTAGCAGATATATATATTGTTTCTTGTTGCATTTGGTAAGGAAAGCAACTATTGTTGCTAAACTAATGGGCTGTTTCAAATTATAAGGCCAGTAATTAACATCATCTTAAATAGCACCCTCTATCATGGTAAACTTCCCTGTTAAATAAAAAGATATCTTGCATTTTTTGAATAATTAAATGTATATAGGCCTGTGAACTAAATATGGACGTAGAGATTGGATAAAAAGTAAGAATTAATTGATTTTTCATGTTTTTTTTTTTTTGCATAATTAAGTTTACTGTGTCATACAACTTAAATAATTTTTCATATGTAAATTTATTTTTAGACTGATAGTTGCTCAAGTCAGTCAATCTTAACTAGATATTTGGGTGCTAGGAGCTGCAGTGCAAGGGGTAATCATATTTAATTTGTTCAACTTTATCTTGGCATTTTAATTGAAGTAGATAGACATGTGCGTGGCGGTTTTACAGGGGGTGGGGGTGGGATTGGAAACACTCTATTTCACAAAACAAGATGCTAGTGTGAGGACTGCATCAGCATCCACCTGTCTGCTTTTCCTTTTGGTAATTAGTGTTGGTTGGCAGAAAATGAGGTGGCGGCGGCATTGTTGGCATATGGAATGGGAGAATGTTGGATCATGTGTCCTTGCATGCATCCCACATATAACCATTATTAGAGAGGGAAAGAATAATATATAATTGCTTTGAGGTTAAGTTTGAGTTAGTATGAATTTTGATAGCTCGGCAATGATAGATCAAACCTTTCTCATTGTAGAATAGAGACATTAGGATATGCAGTTGAAAATTAGATGGAGCAAAGCTATTCTGCTTGGATCAAAAGGACAATGTGGACTTGGTGTCAGTTCAGATGGATTGAAGAGGATGGTGGAGGGAGTGGGTGTGAGACATGGCGTTGGATCAGAGGAGTGGAAGAGGAGGTGGGGTGGAGAGTGGGAAAGAAAGAGGAGAAAGAAACAAACTCTGTGGGAAAGAGAGGATACAAAGAGAGAGTAGCAGAATTTATGTGCATGGTGAAGTATGTGTCCACATTTTTATTTGTGATTGAATACTTGTTTCTAAAGTTTACAAAGTAAATTTTAAAAAATCTCTACATGGGCAAAAATGACAGATCCAAGGTGCTCGACTTATGCTTTTCATGCTATATACATACGTATGTATGTACACACATGCATACATCCATACATAATGCACACTCATGCACACACACTCACCTATATGTATAATTGGTCTACTCTCCTGAAAGGATTGAGGTTTCAACCCTACCAACGCATATCTATACAATAAAAACAAAAACCATTAAGAAACAAAAATTCATGTATTTTTGAGGCCTCTAATCCATATCAGAGCATAAGAATGATAGTGTTAATAATATCAGTTTTCTAAACTATATAGAAAGACATGTAAATCGAAATCTACACCAACTGATCATGAGCTAGACATCATAAAACATCTGTAACCAAAATCCAACAAGTTCAGATTCTTGTAGACTGTAAATCATGCAAAACATCATATCACACCATTAAAGCAATATATTTTACAGCTACTTAATGTGGCAAATAATGTCAAAAAAAGAAAAAAACAAGATTTTTGATTTCATATTAGCTTTATGATGCAGATCCATCAACATTAGGAATCCTTGGTGTAACATCTTCATCATTGATTTTTGAGGCCTGATTTATTTATTTATTTATTTATTTATTTCTGTTTGGTTGTCTTTGAAAGTCTAAAAGCTTTTTTCGTCCTTTACTTCCATTTTCTAAAGGTATTCATATGGTGGCAATCCACTATTGGCTACAACTGACTTGGCTGAATGTGACACCTGCAAGTATTGTGGTTCACCACAAAATTATGAGATGCAGCTGATGCCTCCAGTATTGTATTTTCTGCATGAAGCTGCTGAAGGTTCATCAGCTTATTCACCAGTGGGATGGAGTTGGATGACTCTTATTGTATACACTTGTTCCAAGGTAAGCACTTAATTTCTTTAATTATTCCCAGAAAGGGATAAAGTTTTGAATTGGAAAAAAGCACGTTTTATTGATCACTTCCATACAAGGTTAATTTATCTGTGAGTTGGAAGTATTAAATGCCTGCACGAAAAATTTAACTAATGGTTCTCTTTATTTAAAGCCTAAACGTGTCAATTATAACCCCAAAAATGGAGGGAGTAGGTAAGTTATTATTACAGCATTCAATTATGATGATTAGAAAATCTTCATCAATTAATAATCTAGTTTTGTTCTAAGAGAACCTTTAAATATTATGTTGTATAGTTGACAGCTTAGTTGATATGATTAGTCGGAGAGTAGATTGCATGGGTATGTTGATTGAGGACAGAGTGGTGAGATGGAAATAAGATCACCACCACCTTCATGTGGTGGTTTATTGGAAAAATGGAAGCAATAGCATCAGTGGCAGTACCATTGGATTAAAATCCTAGTAAGCATGGGTGGAAACTATGTTCAGCAGACTGGAGGACCAGAAGCCATAAATTTTGAAGAAGATTCGAGTACATCAAGGGGGTAGTTTTGGGAATGGAAGCAGTAAATGGGATAAGGCCTTGCAGTTATTTCTGTCTCACAATCTTCTTGGGGACCTTAACAGAGAGTGTATAGGATGCACTTGACCTTTCTGATGATTCCATTGACATGACTTCTGTTACTCTCATTCTAAAGAAAGGAGAACAGGATTTATTAGAATATTACCCATACAAAGAACATTCTGCAGTGGCAGATAACTGAAGAGATTTCTAGAGAAATTCATCCTTCAAGCCTCACCTATCGTGTTTTTTAGTTTGAACAAATGGCACTTGATATCACCTGCAAGCATGGAGTCACAACACTTGATATCTGGGGGTTCAGATGGTAGCTAATAAGGTTGATTCCAAGACAGCTCAACTTTTTAATCTTTCCTCTTTCATAAATTGAAAGATACTCTTTAGTTCAATCTCTATAAGGAAGCCATGGGTGAGGACTGATGCAGTTTCTTTAATCTTAAAACTTAGGTGCTTAAATGTTAGAAAGGGAGGAAGGCAAGGGAGATAGAGGGATTAGAATTCCCTGCCAATTTTGTAACCTTGTTCCATGATCTATGTCCACCCTCAACTCCCTCAGGACACTGTTTGTTTCTCAAACAATTTTCTTCTCGTTCTTTTCCTCGCTACTTGCCTTTTTGTTTGCCTCTGAGGCACTAAAAGAAAGATCTTAAAATTCTGAAAATGAAATCATTTACAAAGTGCTGTAGCCTAACCATCAATTGTGCTCTCAGGACAGTAGAAAAAGATGACTGATATTGCTTGCGATGAAGATGAATAGTATGCAGGCCCTATTAGATCTTGCACCTTTGAATATTCTTTCTGTTCAGACAGAGATTGACCACTTGTATTGATTTGAAAGCCATACTTTTTTGGGCCCTCTTATGAGGGGTGAAAGATAAGCCTTAAAAGGATGGAAAAAATTGCAAGGTCATGTCTGGGATGAAAATCTCTAATGTATAGCTAACTTCAGACCTTACATTTGATTCACAGACACCTTTAGGACCTAGCTATAGAATTAATTGAAGGAATAAATTCAAAAAGGATGTCAGTTTCTTGAGTATCACCTGCCAATCACACACAGGCTGCGTTGTCTTAAACATATAAACTTGCGCGCGTGTGTGTATGTGTTTGAAATTCATAGTTATCTTTTTTGGTGGTTTATGTCATCCTATCCCTTTGATCCTAATATGAGTTACACAGGCTGCACAATTTGGTTTTAAGAAACTTTGGTAGAAGTTGGTGCTACCTTAGGTTCGAGAGGAAGAACTAACTGTGTAAAACATAAGCAGTGTTGCCTGAGAAGTATGAATTCAAGATCTCTGGCCTAGCATGCTAGATAATATCAACTGATCTTGCAACAATATTGTTATGAAGTTCATATTAAATACAGCATGTTCCTTGAATGAACTTAAGCAACTCGAACCATGTCATCTATATATATTCATGATAACAACAGTGTGCTAAAAATTAATTGGTGCATGTTTGAGTGAGACTATGAAGCGGGACCAACCCCTTGGATAGCAAATTTTAAGCAAGCTCCATATAGAGCCTTCGTCTTCCACTAATCCTACCATGTAACGTAGATCCTCCATCTTGCCACCACAATCATATGCAATTGTACTCGTAGGGGTAACATTTGGAAGGCTTTTTCATGGACCAGTCCTTGACTGTACTAGTGCTAACTACCTGATGATTAATTAATCTATGCTCTTTCTTACATGTGTGATGTGCTTTCTTTCTGTTCTTGTGTCAGTTGAGGAAGGTATTAATTATGTATAAGAAGATATTTGTAGTTTATGGCTGCTGATTAATGTTATTTAAATTAATCTCATCATAAACTTACCGCCCTCCCACCCTCTCCCAAAATATCTACATTCTTTTCTTCAGACAGCAACATACTAGAATACTAATTTTATCAGATTGAGCTTTAATTTCATCACTTTTTTTTTTCATTGCAGAGCTGCTGTCCCACGTTCTGTGGGGAGAAACCTGGCAGCTGCTGCTGGGGAGTGGCAGAGGAGGCAATCATCATCCAGGATGAGTAAGCTTCATGGATGGTGCATCTTCAACTACTAGTTCCCCAATTATAACCGTAACATGGAATGCCTTTGATTTTAGTTGGGAGGCCAATGCCTTCCAACGTCTGATTAAGAGATTGAACATTTAGCATTGCTGTCTAATGTATATTATGGTCTTTGCTCCTATAATGTGTTCAAATATGAAAAATTTAGTTCTCTTGTAATGACAAACTATTCATGTTAAAAATAACAAAGTTTTGATTTAATGTTAAATACTCCACCTCTCGTTTGTTCTTTTTTTCTTCTTTTTTTGCAAATTGTTTTTTCATCTTTCTGTTGTCAAATCTTACTGGGATAGTAACTGGGATTGTGGGTTGTCCCCTTGGAAAGGAAAGCTTTATATAAACGTGGTTATAGATTAAATGTTTGAGTTTAGTTCAATTAGTGAAATTGACCCTTCGCCCTGGGTTGCATAGGAGGCGACATGCGACAAGCTAGTCCACGTTTGTTTGGAGAACTTGAGTTATTGATAGCCATATTGTTACTAGATCACCAGACTGCAGCAAGCTAGGCCACGTTTAAACTCTTGAGGGTTGAATCTATTGATTGGCTGAAAAGGTAAAGGTAAACAGGATCGAGTCTGTGAACAATGAGAAGTGAACTGGTATATTTTGATCATTGTAACTGGATACAAGCTAGAAGGGCATCAGCCCTATATACAAGATGGAAGCACTCTCAATGCAAGTCCTACACAAACCAGAGTTATATGCAAGGTTATAACGTAAGTGCTATACGTGCGTCTAAAAATGCCTATGGCTATTGCACATCTTTGGCTGCAGTCTGCAGGTGTAGTTCTAATGCCGAACCTTAACGCAAGCATTAGACAAGATTTTCTTATTGGAGGGTCTCCTTTGACATAGCACTTAAGGAACTTTCGAGAGTTCTGACTCCTCCGGATGTACTTCGACGACTTCGATCCAATTAAGTTTGCGTGGCTGCCTTTTTCTGAATACAATAAAAAGGCAATGAAATTTTAACCACCACTGCGGTTGGACCGGACCAGAGCAGCACGAGAATTGGAGTAGAGAAGCTGAGCAAGTATCCTCTATGGTGTTTGAAATCTTGAAGATCCTGACTCTCCTAAATTCCCAACAATCCGAGTAGACAGTGGCAGGAATGAGTTAATATGCAAGCTGTCACAAAATACATTAAGTAACAAAAATTCTAATAGCAAAAAGTTTTGAAAGTTGAAATGTCATATGAATCGTGACCTGAGTGTTAGCTTGGTGGTTGTTGGAGATAAACCCACTCCTACCAAAGTCAAGTTCGGTGTCCAACCTGATGCGGTCAGTAGCCACGGAAGAGCTTCAGCCGGCCGAATTGCTTAGCGGCCGAGCTCCTTTGGACTCCTAGCAGCCGACCGAACTGCTTAGCGGTCGAGCTTTAGCCGAACTCCTTAACCGCCGAGCTTCAGTCGGACCTCCGCGAGAGCCGAACTCCTCCACAAGTCCAAGCTCCTCTGGACGAACTGTCGCCATCAATCTGCGACAGACGACGAGACCAGACGACATGGCCGCCATAACTGGCGACACCACTCTCTCCGTAACCAACACCATGCGGCCCATGACCTGTCAGTATGGCTGTCACTATCCACCTGACGACGTCTTCCTCTCCGTATCGAACTCCATGCGGCCCCAATAGCTCACTACCAGACGGTATGGCCGTCACTATCGATTAAGCTCCACCTATAAAGGACCCTCCAGATATGTTAATTTCTCGAATCTCTGATCTCTAAGCTCTCCTCTTCTTCTCCAAGCTCCAAAACTCATTCCCGAGCACTCCATTCCTGTTGGCCAGAGCTGACTTGATCGTCGGAGGGTCCTGCCGAAGCCACCCCCCATCGGCTCCGGACGGGACTTTATTTTGCAGGTCCCCGACGGCGACCTCATCGGTCTCCACTCTAGCGAATTTCGGCGATGATCAGATTCTGCGTCAACAGATTGACGCTGGAGGAAAGGACTGAACCTCCAAGGTTTTCTTGTTCTTAAAGAAGTGCTCGGCGATGATTTCTCTCTTCCCTCTCCGGAGATCTCTCTTCTTCCTCACTAGAGTTCTTTTCCGAAGAGAAAATGCCTCCAGGAGAGCTTCGACTCGGCGATTGGCGTCTTGCACGCCAGGTCCATCTGCTCCCGTTGCAGCCCCGGCAGCCCAGGCTCCATTTAAAGCCACCGCAGATGTAGAGCAGTTCAACCTGTTGGTCGGATTCGCGGCCCCATCGAGATGATACAGGCCGTGCGACAACCTCTGGCGGAGACTTTGTCAGCAAACTCGTCATGAGGATGCGAGGAACCGACCTTAAGAAAGAGCATTGGGGCATACCAATCGCCCTAAGGAAGGATAAACGGAGAGCAGAAGTTCTCCCGCATCATCGAAATGAGGTTCGGCAGAAGCAAGGCCGAACTCCCCCTTAAAGCTCATCATCCGAATGAAGTTCGGTGCGAGGAAAGCCGAGCTCCCCTTGAGCTCATCGTCAAGAAAGTCCGGATAAAAGAAGCAGGAAGTTCTCCTGCGGAGGGTTTCGCGGGAAAGCGAAATGAAGTTCGGCACGAGCAGGAAAGCGGAATGACATTCAGCGCGAGCAAAGCCGAGCTCCCCCTCGAGCTCGTCATAAAGAAAGTCCGGACAAAAGAAGCAGGAAGTTCTTCTGCGGAGGGTTTCGCGGGAAAGTGGAATGAAGTTCGATGCGAGCAGGAAAGCGGAATGAAGTTCAGCGCGAGCAAAGCCGAGCTCCCCCTCGAGCTCGTCGAAAAGAAAGTCCGAAAAAAGAAGCGGAAAGTTCTCCGAACCGAACTCCCCCTCGAGCTCGCCATCAAGGAAGCCCCGACAAAGGGGCATGAAGTTCTCCCGCAGGTTTCACAAAGGGACGGAATGAAGTTCGGCCGCACTTTCGACCTCCACAGCGCAAGCAAGGCCCGAACTTTTCAAGCTCGCTACCAAGAAATTTCCGACAGAAGGGCGTGAAGAAGTCCTCCTCCCGAAAGGTTCCGCGATCGCGCCTCCCTCAACGCTCTTCGAACTCAAATTCTCACGAAAGTTAAGAACCAGCTGCCAAAATCAGAAGGGTTATAGTCTCCTCCAAACAAGCGCGATTGAAGCAAGTACTGCCTCTACTATCGCGATCACGGCCATGACACCGAGGAATGCATCCAACTTCGAGTCGAAATTGAGAAGCTCGTCAAAAAGGGGCGGCTGGGTAAATTCCGCCAGCACCAGTCTGAAGCAGAAAAAGATCGGCCCAGGATGCTGCCATAGCTAGAGATGGCAAGGAGCTCGGCGCTGCCATAGCCAGAGACGGCAAGAAGCTCGGCCACCTCACGGCATCATTCACATTATCCCTGGGAGGAGCTTGGTACATCGGCGATCCATCATCTCCTGGCATCAAAGCCAAGAGAAGCATGCTCCAAATTACGGAGGCCAGCATGAGATGGAGAAGGTCGTCCGACCCGGAGCTTATCGCCCGAAGAAATACAGAGGAACAATTTTACCACGATCCTGAAATACAGAATTTGGGGATGCGCTGCTAGTAACTTCCTTTCAATAAAATTCTTTTCTTTCAATAATATTATTTCTAGATGCAAAAACTATGCGATGATAGGAAGAAGCAGTCAATAATTGCCGCGTTAGGAATAGGAGGAGAACCTCGTCCTAACGCGAGCAACAACCTTGGCTAGAGATAAGATCTCTTTTGAGCGAAGGCCTCATTCACAAAGGATGAGATGGGGGGATAGGCCCTGATAACGATCCTTACGTGCCCCCACAGCTCGTTAGGAATAGGAGGAGAACCTTGTCCTAACGCGAGCAACAACCTCGGCTAGAGATAAGATCTCTTCCGAGCGACCGTTGACAACCTCGGTCAGAGATAAGATCTCTCCCGAGCGACCAAGTCAACCTCGCTAGAGATAAGATCTCTCCCGCGACCGTTGACAAAACCTCGGCCAGAGATAAAGATTTCTTCCGAGCGACCGAGTCAACCTCGGCTAGAGATAAGATCTCTCCCGAGCGACCGTTGCTAGAGATAAGATCTCTTTCGAGCGAAGTGACAACCTCGGTCAGAGATAAGATCTTCCGAGCGATCATTGACAACCTCGATCAGGATAAATCTCTTCCGAGCGATCGAGTCAACCTCGGCTAGAGATAAGATCTCTCCGAACGACTATTTGAAACCTCGGCCAGAGATAAGATCTCTCCGAGCGACGAGTCAACCTCGACTAGAGATAAGATCTCTCTCGAGCGACCGTTGACAATCTCGGCCAGAGATAAGATCTCTTCCGAGCGATCGTTGACAACCTCGGCTAGAGATAAGATCTCTCCCGAGCGAAGACTCATTCAAAGGACGAGATGGGGGAAGAGGTCTGACAGCGGCCCTTATGTGCCTCACAGCCCGTTGGAATAGGAGGAGAACCTCGTCCTAACGCGAGCACAATCTCGGCTAGAGATTAAGATCCTTCGAGCGACCGTTGACAAACCTCGTTTAGAATAAGATCTCTTCGAGCGAAGGCCTCATTCACAAAGGCGAGATGGGGGAGAGGCCTTGACAACGGCCCTTATGGCCCCCCCCGTTAGAAAGAGGAGACCTCGTCCTAACACGAGCAAAACCCTTGGCTAGAGATAAGATCTTTCCCGAGCGACCATTGACAACTTGGCTAGAGATCAAGATCTCTCCGAGCGAAAGACCTCATTCACAAGGACGAGATGGGGGAGAGGCCTGACAGCGGCTCTTATGTGCCCCCACAGCCCATTAGGAACAGAAGGAGAACTCGTCCTAACGCGAGCAAAATCCTCGGCTAGAGATAAGATCTCTCCCGAGCGACCGTTGACAACCTTGGCTACAGATAAGATCTCTTCCGAGCGAAGACCTCGTTCACAAAGGATGAGATGGGGGGAGAGGCTCTGACAACGGTCCTTATGTGCCCCCACAGTCCGTTAGAAATAGGAGAAAAATCTCGTCCTAATGCGAGCAACAACCTCGGCTAGAGATAAGATCTCTCCCGAGTGACCGTGTCAATCTTGGCTAGAGAGCTTCAACTTCGACCTCGGCTAGGGATAGAATCTCTCCCGAGCGGCTGTGCCAATCTCGGCCAGAGATAAGATCGAAGACAACTTCATTCTGAGATCAAATCTCTCCCGAGTGCCCGTATTAACCTCGACTATTAGAGACAATATCGTCCCGAGGAGCTCAACCTTGGACCTCGATCGCAGCGGACGAGGCCTACCTCAACCTCGGTCGGAGATAAGATCTTTTCCGAGCTTCAACTTCGACATCAACTTTAGTGAAAGATGAGATCTCCCCCGAGCTTCGACCTGAACCAGCATGAGAGAACTTCGGCAGTCACCTTTTCTGCACTCCCTTCCTTCTTCGAATTCGGGAGTGGGGGGCTATTGTTGGGGATAAATCCCGCTCCTGCCGAAGTCAAGTTCGGTGCCCAGTCTGATGCGGCCAGTAGCTACGGAAGAGCTTCAACCGATCGAACTGCTTAGCGGCCGAGCTTCTTCGGATTCCTAGCAGCCGACCGAACTACTTAGCGGCCGAGTTCTTTCGGACTCCCAGCGGCCGAGCTTTAGCCGAACTCCTCAACCGCCGAGCTTCAGTCGGACCCCCGCGAGAGCCGAACTCCTCCACAAGTCCAAGCTCCTCTGGACGAACTGTCGTCATCAGTCTGCGATAGGCGACGAGACCGGACGACATGGCCGCCATAACTGGCGATATCATTCTCTCCGTAACCAGCCCCATGCGACCCATGACCTACCAGTATGGCTGTCACTATCCATCTGACGATGCCTTCCTCTCCGTACCGAACTCCATGCGGCCCCAATAGCTCGCTACCAGATGGTATGGCCGTCACCATCAATTAAGCTCCGCCTATAAAGGACTCTCTAGATACGTTAATCTCTCGAATCTTTGATCTCTAAGCTCTCCTCTTATTCTCTAAGCTCTGGAACTCATTTCCGAGCACTCCATTCCTGTTGGCCAGAGCTGACTTGATCGTCGGAGGGTCCTATCAGAGCCACCCCCAACCGGCTCTGGACGAAACTTTATTTTATAGGTTTTCGATGGCGATCTTATCGACCTCCACTTCAATAGATTCTGGCGACGATCAAATTCTGCGTCAACAGTGGTCATACCTCTTTATTTATAAACAGAGCATTTTTTGTCTTAAGTGGCATTAGCTCTTAAAATTTTGGCTTGCCTAGCTTTTGAGTAGCTTTGCAAAGTTCCCAACTGGATCGTCAACAGCAAAAGATCTAGTGACTCATCGTTGTTTGTAGCAGTAATGTATGATGTGATCCTGATCAAGCGTTCCTCATGTCGGATCATCAAATTATCGGCGTTAGAGAGGTGACCCCTTTTTTTTTTCGTTCTCTCTCTCTCTCTCTCTCTCTCTCTCTCTCTCTCTCTCTCTCTCTCTCTGCATAAGCAGTGGTTTACTCAGTGCATAAAGTTCTAGGCCGAAAATGTTCTCATCCACCACTATTTTCTTTCCTTAAAGTCATGAGCTGATAGCTTTCCTTCTTCTTAGTTCATTGAAAGACCATTTACCGAGTCTGAGGCTTCATGGAAATAATAACTAAAGAGAGAATCTGCTCTTTCCCAAGCGCATGAAGAAGTCATCATCGCTGCCACCAGCCTCAGGAGCCGTTAAAGGGAATCTAAAAGAGCTGAAGCCACTTGAAGGCAGCAGGTCAGCCAAATCCTTTTCCATAACTTTTCTTCCCATCGTTCTCTTCATCAATTTTCTGGGTCATGTAATGAAGACAATGACCTGAGGCCAATTTGGCAACTAGCTCTAGTTTAATATATAACTCGTAAGACAAGTCCACTTTAATTTTGTGTGGCCTTTTTTTGCGTCAGGGTCCCTAATCAAGTGATTCTTTTCAGACCATCTGATAAACAGGACAGAAGAGAGACTGGTGAACGCTGAGAGGATAAGGAGGGTAAGGTGTGGTCAGTTGGAACAGTGAGAATGGGAAAGGTGCGGGTTAGAGAAGAAGCATTATCTTATCCTTATATTAGATTCGCTACTCTTATACACTTGAATCCAAGCTTGAATTATAGAATGCATCATTTGGTTGTTCAGAACAAGTTCTATATTTAAATACTCCTACGACTGTGATTTGTCAAAGGAAATTTGACCATCTTCCACTAGCTACACATTTCTTGCATTATTCCTCCTCCGTCGAGGTCTTCTTTGCGTACAACCCACGAGTGCCCATTTTTCCTCTTTTTTTATGGAATATAAAATGTCAAGTTGCGTGGGAATCTCAAACTTTGGCAGTAGTCAGATCCCACTGGCCTGTCTGAACCCCTGAAAAGATTTGAAAATTAAAACAAGGTGGACTTGACGTTAGCTTTGTTAGGACACGACCGCGTGCTATTATTCTGTGTCTGCTTGTGTCTTCTAGATCCTCTGGTAAAAAGACTAAGGTAGCCATTACCAAAAAAAAAAAAAAAAGGGGTCTAAAGTAGCCGTGAAGTTTGGCTACATGGTTTAAGTATTGTTTTCGCAACGTGAAATAAAGAGAAAGCATGATCAACTCCTAACGTGACCTACAAATTTTGTATAGGATTTGCTGAGCCATGAAAGGGATCTCGACGAAGGTCATCCCATCACCAGTTTGACCAAATTTGCGGAGACTCCTCTCATAATAGGGATAGAGATGGTCTGAATAGGATCTAAGAATAGCTTGATCTAAATCAACCAAAACAAGTTTGTAACGTCTGATCTAAGATCTAAATTTGGAGGACGAGCCTGCATCCAACTTGATAACCACAATAAAAGAGCCACCCCCATTCTTGTAATTAGATCAATCTCAAACTAGCTTCTTTTTTGCAATATAAGTCATAAATTTATTAAAAAGATTGAGTCGGGATGAATTAGGTCAGATTCCTCTTTATAGTTATAATCAAGGATGTGCAGTATGTCCACAAGGCCTACTCATTTTCTAGACATGTATTGAATTCTTGGGCAACCAAGTCTCTCTTTCAATGATCTTCAAAAATTTTTTAGGGGTGTAACTTTGGGAGTTTGGGCATTCTCTTATAATTGGCTTTGTAATAGCTAGCCTGTTTAAAACTTCTTAATCACCCTAGAGTCTCCACATAAAAATCTGATGACCAAATGACGTGTTATCCTAAAACATGTTGAAATCTAATAGCTTCTACCTTCTAATAATCGCCAATTGTCCAGCATAATTTAAATTTTATTCTTAAAAATGTCTCCCTTGCCAAACTTCTGTGAGCCTTTAAACCTGCCCCTGTGAGGAAAAGGGGTATTTTGGTCTCTTTACTTGTTTGGATCCTGTGATGCATGGCTGTAACAATCCATATCATTGTCAATTCTTTCTGGGTTGTTTTTGCTAACTGTTACTGACTCATTGCTTGCCTGCAGTTAACCTAATTGATAATGATTTCTCTCGATCATATCATATTCGAAGGTTGCAATTGTTTTAATTGCAAAAATTGTTGCTACTTCCTATGCTATATGTAGGAGGAGATTCCATCCTCCTACCATCTAGGTGTTTGCTAGCGTATAGTTTGTGATCACTAGCACATAGTTTATGTTCTATAGCCTTACTAACCTCCAACAAATGATTGCAGCTTACGACTATAGATTCCATGTTGTATATAATGTAACACGATGGGACAAACTATATTAGCTGCATTATAATATAAAATCACTTGTCAGCTATGCTTTAAAAAAAAAAAAAAAAAAAATCTATTGCTCTAATTGGTCATGGAGGATGTTAACTTGCGACAACCAGGGTTGCCCCTTTGTGCTGCTTGTCTCCTATGCTAAGCATCATGTGTCCTTATTTTTCTAATTTATAGATATATATATATATATATCCATATTTTATTCAAGGTCTCTTAATATATTTATTGGTTCAAAAATCACTGATAGGAACCAAGCTAATTAATATGCTAGCCGCCCAGGCCACCCCCATTGGCATACGCCCAAAACCAAGAAGAGAGAACAAGCATACATCAACACCGCTCATGTTTCGTCGAGTTACACTTAAGACCCTCTCAACCTTTTTCTCCTCTAAAAATAAAGCCCACAAGTTTCCTTTTCATTGGAATGAGGGTCCTTTCATATAATTCTATTATTATTCTAAAATTTGCATGAGTTTAAACTATAAGTTTCTCTTTTTAATTTTCAAACCCTCTTTTTGATTTTTTTTTTTTTTTTTTTTTGTTGAAAACACCAATAACTTTCTTGTGTCCCTTTTTTGTTTCTTGGTTAACATGGAGAACATGAAAACAGATACAGTAAAGGATCATGAAGATGGTCTAAAATAAAGAGTCTGTCTAGCATTAGCTTCCAGTAAGAAGAAAAATTCAGGATGAAGATTAGAGGCACCAGTAAGATCAACGTTGGTAGTTCGCTTGCCTAAATCCTAGAATCAAGAAACAAAGTGGTGGAGCTCATGAAGCATGAATTGATCGAGCCGTAGACAAAGGGGATTGTCGCTTGATTCACTCGATAATTTTTGCCAAATCACCTCCGAGAATGAGTTTGGGATGATGAAAAGTAGAGGCCACCACCCGTATGGCTTCCAAAGCCGCACAAAGCTTGGTAAATGAGACAAAAGAAGAGTAAAATTGGTACGCACCGATACAAAGCATTCTACCAATATGGTCATACTTGAGAAATCCTGCACAAGCTACTCCATTCTCTACAGAATCGTTAAAATTTGCCTTCAACTAACCTTGAGGAGGGGGCATCTAATGCACTAAAATGGAAAATGATGAACAACTTCTGGAGCTGCAAATGTCCCGGGACCAAGAGATGGAATAGGCTTCAAAAATGCCGTTGCCATTCTATGAGAAATATATACAATGTGATTAGGAGTAGATAACTGACTTTAAAATTACTTGCCAAATATACCAGCCCACATAAGCAACCAAGGTACGAGGAATCAAAGAAAGAGAGTATCATGAGACCGGAAAAGAAATGAATCATGTCTTAAATAAAAATTAAAAATAAATATCCTTCGTTGTTAGGAAGCGTTGGAGTGTATAAGCTTTACATCGAAAATGTCGTCCCCGTAAACTGCGTCAAACCTCTCCCATTACTGGATTCGTGACTGTGGCCAAAACCAAGTGTTATTAATTATTAAAGAGGTCGCAGCCGTCACTTGTGAAACCTAATAGGGGGTATTTTAGTCATTTTGTAGGTCTTCCTCGTCCGTCGCTTCTGACTCCGACGACCCGCGGCGCTCGTGCTCGTAGTGAAAGAAAGATACGTCTTCCTTCGCAGCGGTCGACCGTTGGATCAGCCAATGCACAGCTCTTAAATCGCCAACTCCGTCATTCATACGCCTACACGGACCTCGAAGGGAGCAGTGGATGATCCAACGGTCAACGGGCGCAAAGGAAGGCGTGTCCTTCTTTGGCGTGAAAGATTCAACCACGACTCCAGTCCGCATACTTATTTCTATGAAGAAGTGAGATTAACCGTCCAAGTTCCGATCCTGCAATCTCACCCGTTCGGTAACGCAGTCACCAGTCTTAAACAGACGAACGGTCGGTATACACCCACGTGAGCCAAAACGACAGTTCGTTCTACTATCGCATAGAAACTTATATGCGTGATCTGAGAAGGGAGAATCGCCCACAGCGAATGGAGCCCGTTTGAGCCGATCAGAAATGGACACGTGCACATACCTCCTTTTCCACTCCCTCATTTGTCGTGTTGCGGGAACGCGCGACGCGGAAACGCGGGAGCCTACGCGCCCGCTTTTAAATCGGCGGTTAAGTCGCTCCTCGAAGTCCGGATTGCCACGTCGGATAAGCGGCGAACCGTTTTCCACCACGTGTCGACGGGACGAGGCAATAATTGATCGCCACGCGTACGGACGCAACGAATGGGGTGAGCGGGGGCAGGCAGAGGACCGAAGACGGCGTCAGGCATACGCCGTTAGCTTCGGTCACAGCCGGCTTGGCTCCAGCCGAGTGGGTCCTGGGTGGACGTGGAGTTTGAAATCATGAAGCAAGCGATCGTTATTGCTCGGTCGGTTGGCTGTCGGAGAGAGGGAGCCCGCGGCGGCCGCTGTGAGGGAAATGGCGAGGGAAACGGAACGCCAAAAGAGCTGCTTTAGTAATCGCCAAGCAAAAGCAACAAGCCAAAAACCGACAATTCTGATCAAAATTTAAACTTTAGAGGATGAAACTATCTCAATTTTTTTTATACAATGGAATATGCCATTGCTCTGTCCCATCCCGACATTTAGAACAAAAAAATATTTTAGAATGTATCGATTAGATCACTGAAACAATGACGAGATGGCACTATTCTGATACGCGGGATGGTATCTTATTTCGCTGGAACTTGAGCTCTTGATTTGGATCATATTTTCTACCAACAAGATGGAGCTATAAAACTTTGAACGAAATGCATAGATTGGAGAATGAAATATTGTTGGAGATGTGGATATTTGTGGGTTGTGAACTTCTGCAAGCAAGTCTACACTCTTTTTTCTTATATGAAGGAGCTGTTCTCTCTGAGGAAGGCCCAAGCTCTAAAATTTCCTTCACAGGGTGAGACTTGGATTCGCTGTCTAAGAAAAAGTAAGAAAAACGTGTGCATGCAAGTGGATGGGATGTCCATAAAACAGAGTTATGATATGTGAAACCTAGAAAAGTGATTTATATGTTGTATATTTTGACAACTATATATAATTGGATTAATTGTGAACTAGGTCTAGATGGACCATTAAATGATTAGAACATGATTTCGTAAGTGGTAGTCATGGCATTTATTGACTATATGCATACATTTTTGCCCATTCATTGAAGATATCCTTTAGCCGGATGACAGAGATTTGATTGGCAAACTTGATCCTGATTTTATTATGGGGTATGATTTAGACTTGATCAACTCATGATCAGCAAGATAAAGTCTAGCTGATGGTTCATGTTATTATTTCCTTTAACTTGATGCTAAATGGGTTGTGGTCTAATCTCTTTGTTAAATCTTAGTCCCCTCCCACCTGACACGGAAAAAATGGACAAAAAATCAACTGTTTAAAGACAATAACTAGGTAGCAACTTGCTTGGGAATTTCAACCTAACACCCCAAAGTGAATACCATCTGATCATCCAACTCCAACCATTAATATTGATCTCTTCTGTCATCATTACCTCTTCTTCTTGAATTTTATATATCCATTGCTGTGTTTTTTTTTTAATCCCCCGATTCACCCTCACCACTCCTAGCAAGACTGTAGTCATGAGACCCTTACCCCAAGGTACCCTCAACCTTCCATGGTGGTGGGTACGTGCTACTCTTTTGTATGGTCCACCCCTTGTGAAGTAGACAAGTGCTTTGAAACTAATGGCCCAAGCCTTGTCTTCCGTTGCTCACCTTCTTGCTAGCCATCTCTATCCAATAGTCTAATTATGATAAGGATGACAGTTTTAGTCGATCAAATGGATATTCGATTTGATTCGATATAAATGGAATAGATTTTATTTGATTCGTTTGAAACTTAGAATGTATATTAATTTTAGAAAAAAATATTTAAAGCGAATTCGGATCGGATATGAATAATGATATATTTCGATCCGAATCCGATAATATAATCTTAATATATATCATTCTTTCAAAATTATAATAATTTTATATTATATATATATATATATATATATATATATATATATATATATATATATATATATATATATATATATATATATATATATATATATATATATATATATATGTGACATGATCTGATTTTTCTTATCTATTCGATCAAATTCGATTTAAGATAGATACGGGATAAATATAGATATAAAATTTTTACTTATAGAGCACATATAGATATGAAATGATCCAATCCATTTTCAATCCATTGCCATCTCTAAATCATGATCCCTATCCAACAAAAAGATGGTTATAGCGACCCAACTAAAAGCAATAAACCATTTACATGCAAACCAGGCTGGGGAGGCGGCTTTCGATCAAAAATTGGTGGATCTCAAAGTTTCAAATGGCAGGTTGAGTGGTCCGAAACTCTTTATGCGATCCTTATTGGTGGATCTCAAAGTTTCAATGGCAGGTTGAGTGGGTCCGAAACTCTTTATGTGATCCTTATTGGTGGATCTCAAAGTTTCAAATGGCAGGTGGAGTGGGTCCGGAACTCTTTATGTGATCCTTACGGTATGAAGTTTGAGATTTTTGTACGTAGCCAGCTATAAGGAGCTTGATGTCCATGGATGTATTAAAGTGGGGTAGCAACAAGCTAGTCATCAACAATGACTGTTTTTATGCTGTTAAAATCATCGGTACAGCAGGGCTAGTTCCATGGTGGACCAAAATATTTGTTTAATACTTCAATTCTCTCTAAAGATCAAAGGAGTCTTACCTAGAATATAATTATTCAGAAGCGGCTTGCTTTGCTTGAAGGAAGAATAACTACTAAGGAATGCCTTGCTGATACGTTTAATCAAGCCTCGGTGATCCTAGCTCATACATACATACATACATACATACATACCAACCTATATAGATAATATATGTATATATATAATCTTTTTTTCTTCATGTTTTGATATTTTAATTGTCCAAGAGTCGGCTTTATTAATAGTTAATGTTCTTTGTTCTTGAGATTGGTTAATTTGAACTTTCAATAGATGACCATTAAATGGATAGGATATTTATTATGTGGTTACTTGGTGTCTTATTTATTGGGAGGCCTAATTAAGGATCATTCCATTAGATCAAATCAGATTCTTTTTCTTTGAAAAAAAAAAAATCAATCAAAAATTAATCCTACTAGTTTGTGGAGGATTGGTTACTAGCTTTTGACACTGCAATTATAATTTGTGGCCCAAATTAGATGTTTGGTTGAGCATTTAAGTGGAGCCAAATAATACTTGAACAGTTTTAGGAGAGATTTAGAGGTAAAAGCATTTTCCTTTCTTTCTAAAGTTTTCTTTAAAAAATAATAAGATATTTTATTTAATTAAAAAAATTATATTTATAAAATAAAATATTATATCACAATGATCGTATGAGCACCATGTTGTCTGGTCTATCTTCTTTGTTTAATCAATGTTGCTCACTAGCAAGTCACACTCACTTTATTGTTAAACATAAGGGCCCAAAAAAATTGATGCAGTTTATACATGCAAGGGGATAGTTTTTGAAAACTACTAAAGCACGGACATTTATATGCTACTATTTTTATCTAAAAGTTAAAAAATTTTCAAATATGATAACCATCTAAAATAAGAACTTATAACAATAATATAATAATATCATCTATTCTACTATTTAATTGAATTAAAAAGTACATGTACATTTCTCTCTATATTCCTATCCCATCATATATCATTGTCATAGTAAATAAGGAGAAATATAAGAAAAGCATACCTTAAAACAAAGATTATATATACGGGCACTTAATCCATATGAATATTTTTTTTGAGGAAAAAAAAAAAGAAAGAAACGCCATGCTAAATCCACATGAGTATCAAAAGCTTTTACTTACCTCGTAGATGTTGCTTGCCATTTCAAAAGCAAGCAAAGCTTTTAAGAAGCATTCCAACATTAATTGTATGTATTGCGAATAAGGGCTCAATAATTCGATATACGAAGAATTATCAAATTTTTTATATAAAATATTTTTTAAAATATAATACCATATGATTCATGGATTAAAATCTTATATTTCAAGCTATCGAATATCTTTATTTACGCCACCCTTCTCCTTACCTCCGCTCTTCTCTCTTTTCTGCAACCCATTTCACATAAAACTTAGGTGGCTCCACTCCCTCCTTGTGCTCCGGGGAAAAAAAAATGGTAAATGTGGTTAGAAATCTATGGCTGGAAGCGCATGCGACGAACCACCCGCTAGGCGCCAAAAACCGGTAGCAAACAAGCGCCCAGCTACCGCTCGCTCGATGGGCCCCACTGCCCCCAGAGCCGCCGGCCTTTTCTCTGATTCCGTCCGCTAAACCTCAAACGGCGCATCGCATCTCAGCCGGCGCGGCTAACGGCGTTTTCCAGCTCATCACTCCGCCGTCATCTCCCCACTCGTCGCTTCCCAAACCCCTAATAATAGCACCAGAGCGAGGCCAAATTCCTTCTCGCCACGATCCAAAGCTCTCTACCGTTCCTCGTGGATTCCTCCGCGCTCGTAAAACTCTCTTCCGGTTTCTTGTCCCTTCGAGGATTTTTATCCGTCCGCGATTCCCCTTTCGATCTCTTGAAGACGTTCTGGTATACTTTTCCCCTACCCTTTTCTCTCTGATTTGAATTAAATGTTTATATTCGTTTTTCTTCTTAGATTTCGTTTTTGATTGTGGAAGGTTGGGATGCTTATCATGAGCTTGTTTTGATTATTTCTGGTAGTCTTTTTTCTATTTTTTTCTTTTTAATCTTTTTTTTTTTTTCGGTTAGTTCTGTTGTTTGATAGTGGGATCCGGTGTTCTACGGTTTGATTTGAGTGATCTATTGTGTCTACCAGTGTGTTTTTTGAGTTTTGGATGTTTCTTTGTGATTGAGATACAAAAAGGTTTGGATCTCGCGCTGGTTTCGTTTGGATCTCCTCTTTCTGGGAGTTCATTGAGTGTTTTTGAACTTTATTAGTTCCAGAGTTTGTGGTGATTTGTGAGTTTGATCTCCGTTTTATTTTTTTAAGTTATGGGTTTGTGGTTACGGGGCTTGAGCTCGGGGTAAAATCTGTCTTTTCGCCTTTCTTTTGTGTATCGTTAAGTATTGTTTTCCCAAAAATTAATTAACTTCTGAAAGAAATATGAATTGCGGAACCTGTTGAGCTTGCTAGATGATGCAAAGCTCAGGTACTTATAGAGTTCTCTTTCTTGGAAGGAGATCCGGGTGTTCCTTCTTTGGATTGTCCTGTTGAGGAATTGGATTCCTTTGGTAAAATCCCTCTGGATAAAATCAATTTTTTTAAATTTGTAAAATATAAACGTCATTGCTGGAATGCATCGTGAAATAGCTTTTTGATGAGTACATCTGTTTTTCTTTTCTATAGCACGAACTTGATGTTGTTTTAGCTGATTGCCCGCCACCAGGATCTGGGACTTCAACAATTGAAATATGATCATGGTTGGTACAGTGCACAATAAATTTATAATCTTCAATCGGTGTATTATATCAGCTAAAAATTTTCTGAGTAGGTTCATTGGTTCTGTTCAATAAGTGGAAATTTGATGTTATCTACTCGGGCACATTGGGCATGACTTGTTTATTTCTTCAATAGTCATACGGAAAATCATATCTGGGGAATTTTGTTATGCATCAAGTTTCTTATGATGTGGTCTACCACTGCTTTAGTGATCTCAAAGACAAATTAATTCATCAGGCTGTTCCATCTTTTCTAAAGTCAAGTATTGTTTCTTTTATGGCCCTGTTTTGGATTTCAAGGCTTACATTTGCATTGAGTACTCACATGGAGAGAGATGAGTTTTCAACAGTTTGTGAGATAGTCCATGTGGTGTTGCCATCTAAATTCCATGCGATAAGCTTTGACGCATATGAGTTATTTTGCTATGTTGTTTCCTTCTAGGATATAATAGAATTATGGATTGACTGAGTATACTTTGACACATTCAAAAAGATATTTGTTTGAGTTACTCGTCTTGGGGATATTTTATCCACTGGTGGTTTTTTATACCTCGGCTATATTATAGGAATCTTTTTATACTATTTTGACAGGAAAATCTTTGAGGTTGAACAATATGATGATGCAATAGTAGTTTTCATCAGTTGGATTCTTCAGTCATCTTTTACCACTTGCATATGCTAGTGCTTATTAGCCTTATCATATATCAACTTTAGAAAATTCTCCAGGGCATATAAATTTGCGATTGCCATTATTTTTATGTGCGATCAATATAGTGTCACATTTGTTGGATGATCTAATGGTTCTGCATGCTAAATATATCAGCTCTTTTTTAATATGGTGTTTACAAGAAAATTTCTTGGCCAAAGTGATGAAGACTGGGTGGCAGTATATTTATTATTAAGAATTTGGCTGATCAGAATAGCATTTGACTTTGATGGAAGGAGCTTCTGTCTTTCCACCAATATGAGGATTTTTTTTTAAATTCATGTTTTTAAATTTTATATTCTTGAATTAGTAAGATTCTTGGATTCTTAATCAGTGATTTTGTTGGATGATAGACTGGTGGTGATTGTGATATTTTGTAGCATGGAAAAGTGAGTGTGATTTTCTTATTCTTTAAAATGATTTATACTACTATTACTGTATCTTTTCATGCAAAATTTGTCATGTAACTAATTTTGTGAGTCTTGTTTGACTATTCATTTTCATACACATACTATGTTCACTTTCAGATTTTATTTTTCGTAACGCATTGTCAACAATGTATCAATAGCTATAAGTTATATATTAGCATAGTTTCAGAAAACATTCTTATTCAGAATGGGACATGTAATATGGGTTGAGTTTTTATTTGCTAAAATTTTTATGTTGATGGGTGCTGCATGTTACAGTACATCATGAAGCATCTGTACCCTTGTATGGATGTGCTGATGGTTGGGCTCACCACATTGACTGCATTGGACCTCTCAATTTTCTGTTTGTTCAATGCTTTTGATTAACAGATAAAAAAGGGAATATAAAATATTTAAAAAACAGAATGTCTATTCATGTCTTTGCATTTTTTTTCTGTCTACGTTGAATAAAATTCTTTTATTTGTCTGACTTGTTAAGACTTTTTTCACACATTGGTCTCTGGTCACTTAATGAAATAATCTTTTTTTGATATGCTCTTCCAACACATGCAGTATGCAGTCAACTGCTTTTAGTTTGAAATCAAATGAGGTATCCTCTGGGCTAATTTCCCATTTGCGAATTGCAGGATTTATGAAGTTTTGAGATATTTCAACCATAAGTAAACGGCTTGCTGGAAATTCATTTCTCTGCTTAACGTCAGCTGTTCTTCCAATAGGATTTCATCTATGAAATGTTTTCAAATGTGCTGAGAATGCAGTAGCCCCTTGACCATAAGTTCATCTCTGATCAAATCAGTGTCACAGTCATGGACCGGGCAGACACATCAGGCTTTGTCAGCGGTGGAAGCTGTTGTGAATCAAGATTTGATACTTATTTCCATTATATATATATATATATATATATATCAGTAGACTAGTTTCTCAGTCTGCGGTGAAGTTTTAACAATGCACTGTTAGGAGATTGACTGGTGTCTTCTGCTCCAACTTCCTAGATCCACCATAATCGATTTCTCCTGCACGCTTCATATTAAGCAGAATGGACCTTAACATGACCGAGGTCTTCTCCCATGGAATGGAACCTTTGATGATTACTTCAGTCACACAAACAGCTCACATTTCCACTTGTGGCAAGAACCACAACTTGGGTGATACCACTTTGCATCTTGACTGCCTTGGCTATGGAATTAACAACACCTGTAGAAGAGTCCATTCTCAGAGCAATTCTGATCTTTCTTCTCAGGATGATGGATGTAAACTGGTCCTTGGACTGGGTCCAACTCCAAACATCTATTCTGCTGATTATTTTCCATCTGGGATTAACAAAGCCAAACAATCTATGAGCTTATTTTGCCAGCGTGTTTTGGGACCAGATGCTGCGATGTTAAAGCTGGGACTTTCAGGAGGGAATTCAGAAACTATCCCAGCCCCGGCCCAGAGAAATCATGAAACTCCATCACCTCCTGCCAAAAGAAGCCTGCCCGTTCCAATTGTTGATGAGGGTTCAACTTCAGCCAAGAGGAAATCAGGTGGATATATGCCTTCTCTACTGTTTGCTCCAAGGTTGGAGAGTCTTAATACGATGGAAACTTCACCAGAAACCATGGAACTATTAGATCAGGGGAGTGATGGAACTACCCATAATTATCACAGTTCTCATCATCAGCTTCAGTTCAGTCCCGAGCCTTCTGCCACAACTGATGGTTCCTTGAGTGCAATGTCTGAGCCCATGATTGCTGCTGCTGAGGCTGCCGATACGAAGAGTCATCACCATCATCTGAAGAAGTGCAGATTCAATGGATGTTCTAAAGGTGCAAGAGGGTCATCTGGACTCTGCATAGGTCATGGTGGTGGACAAAGGTGCCAGAAACCTGGCTGCAACAAAGGAGCTGAGAGTCGAACAGCATACTGCAAGGCCCATGGGGGAGGGAGGCGGTGCCAGCAGCTTGGATGCACTAAGAGTGCAGAGGGAAAGACGGACTTCTGCATTGCTCATGGTGGGGGTCGTCGGTGTGCTCATCCAGGGTGCGCCAAAGCAGCCCGTGGCAAATCCGGGTTGTGTATCAGGCATGGTGGAGGAAAGAGGTGCATGGTAGAGGGGTGCACCCGTAGTGCTGAGGGCCAGGCGGGATTGTGCATCTCCCATGGAGGAGGTCGCCGATGCCAGTTCACAGGCTGTTGCAAGGGTGCGCAGGGGAGCACCATGTTCTGCAAGGCCCATGGCGGGGGTAAGAGGTGCATCTTTGAAGGGTGCGCAAGAGGGGCAGAGGGAAGCACTCCATTATGCAAGGGCCATGGCGGGGGCAAGAGGTGCCGCTTTGAGGGGGGCGGTGTCTGCCCAAAGAGTGTCCATGGCGGCACTGATTTCTGTGTGGCTCATGGAGGAGGGAAGCGATGTGCTGTGCCAGGATGCACAAAGAGTGCCCGTGGCCGCACTGATTGCTGTGTGAGGCATGGTGGGGGGAAACGGTGCAAGTTTGAGGGATGTGGGAAGAGTGCCCAGGGGAGCACCGATTTCTGCAAGGCCCATGGTGGGGGAAAACGCTGCACCTGGGGCCAGGGGTGCGAGAAGTTTGCCAGGGGGAAGAGCGGTCTTTGTGCGGCCCATGGGAGCTTGATGCTCTCTCAGCAGGAGCGTGAGGCTGGGAAGAGTGGGAGCATGATCGGGCCCGGTCTATTCCATGGGATAGTCTCTATTTCAGCTACTGTGGGAAGCAGCATCGACAACGAGCACCCATCTTCAGCCGTGAGCACCTTATGGGACTGTGTTGAGTCGCAGGAGAGTCTGGGGAGGATGCAGCTCATACCATCTCAGGTGTTGGTTCCACTCTCTATGAAATCCCCCTCACAGTCATCTGGGCTCACTGATGTAGGCAGAGATGGAGCAGGGAGCCAGAAGAAGAGCTTTGAATTTGTGATCCCTGAGGGAAGAGTGCATGGTGGTGGTTTGATGTCTTTGCTTGGCAGAAATCTAAATGATGCTTTAGGTGGGAGGGTGTGAGCTTTGTCAGATGGATAATGTTCTAAATAATGCACTCGTCCTATTGGGAGGGATAAAAGGGGGTTGATTAGAATCAGATGTCTATATTATAGGTACTGTATTTGCCGTTTCAAGCTCTATAATATCTAGTCTGGTTTGGTTGTGTTAGCACTATGTCGAAGTACATGGGTTAGAATCGTGTTTGATACATACGTGATGTAATGAGTTCTGAAAGCTTTCAATCCTCCAAGCTTTCAGACTTCAATTCTTGTTACTAGGGTGTTTAGTGATTCAACTGATGATTCTATTCCTCTGGACTGTTTGAGGATTCCCATTTGAATTGTTTGTTTATTACAAGCTGAAGATTAAAACTAGTTATGTCATATCTCGGTAAGCTTATTGATTTCATCCCACTACTGCATGTGTCCTTCCATGTGTTTTATAGAGGGATTTCATCAAAGAAATTGATAGGAATTTTATGAAAATTGTGATTTCTTACAGGGTTAATAGTTGCACTCTCTGCCAGAGTGTTTGGAAGTTGAATGACTTTGCTGCAGAGTTCATTAGATAATCATGGTTGAGTGTATCCAAGCATCTGCACCACTGTGAAGTAATTATATTCATGAAATTTGTGTTATCAATCTGTACTTGAGCATTTACCCTAGGTTAATTTTTGAACGCAGCGGTCGCATCGACCATTTGCTTCTAGATGCTTACCCAACATTGGGCTCAATTATGAATTAGTGCAAACATGGTTAAACAAGTCTCTATCTGTGTCCTGTGGCCAATTCATAAACTGCATCCAACCACCCCAACCCTGAAAATTTACTTGATTGCATCATAAATTGCGCCAATTTAACCACTTGCATCACAAAATTGATGGAAAACTCGTTAATATCTGTCCGGATTCCTATGAAGTGGATGCTAGACGCAACAACCTCAGTTATCAGCAACCAAAGCTACCAACAGCCATCTGCTACCAACCGGCCAGGAACCCCGGAGAGACCGACAAAAAGGAGAACAGGAACGGGAAAGAGAGAAAAGAAACATTAATCAAGGAGAAAAATATCATTAAAAAATTATAACAATAAACTACAGAGTGCATTGCAAGGTGCAAAAGAGGGTAAAAAAATATAATAATAATACAACCAAGCCTGTCTACAAGATGGAAACCATCCACCGGACTAGCTTCTCTACGGTTAATGTTATTATGATGTAATTAAGAATGATTTGATGATTAACTGTTAGTTTTATTATAAGAAGTAAATTTAACTCAACAGAATAGGAAGAGAGGTATCATTTTTAGGAAAGTTCCGAGTGCCATTTTTAAAAATTATTATTGAATTAGATTTTATTTTTGGAACAATTCAACCAATATTCTACACATCGCATGATTGAAAAGGAAAAAAAAAATCTCGGTGGGTGGACCTAGACTGGTTGAGGTGCGGATCCATTTTGGACGCCATTCTTTTATCTATAAAAAATTTATCCAAAAATTTATATTTTTTTAAATAAATATTTTTTAGATAAAAAATTTATTTATATTTTTTATGTATAAAAAAAATATTTCAAAATTTATTATTCATATTTTTTTACATTATTATTTTTTTTGAATAAATTATTAAAATTTAGTCATATTTTTTTATAATATTTTTTATATTTTTTTAAAAAATAATTGAATTATTGAATATTAAATAATAGAGATATTAAAACTAAGATTGAAACTTTGTAGATATAAAATACCTATTTTATTGGTTGATTAAAAAAATAATTTATTAACTGATAAAAAAATATTTTATTTTATTTTATTAATAAATATTATTTTTTAAAAAAATATTTTTTTTATTTTAAAAAATATAAAAATATAAAAAAATTGATCAATGAAAAAATTGATCACCCATGGAAGAATAGGCCCACAATCATTACCCTTCCCTATCCCCGACTACGGTCTCCTTGACGGCTGCGAGAGCCTACCCTCCCCTGCTAATTTTTTCGGTGCCGTCACGCCCTCTTCCCCTAGACCACCTCCCTTGCCGCCAATTATAGCGTCCCTTATCTTATCTTTCAGGTCACCAACCTCCCCAATCCCTCTCTCCTCTCCTCGCATGTCATCCTCGTCGGATCTGACGGTTGCGGCACTAATCGCCACCTCGGACGGCGAAGATGTCCCATGGCGACGCTATCCCCCTCTAAATCCTCTTTCCAGTCCGACATAGATGAGATAGAGAATCTCATCAATGCCGAGCATGTCGTCCTCCGTGTCCGCCCCCCACACGCTTCCATTCTTATCTCCTACTTCCCCTTCATCCACACCAACCTCTCCTCTCTTTCTCTCTCCTCTTTATTCTATTTTTTTATTGACCTTTTTTTTTTTTTTTTCATTTAGAACAATCATGGTGGAGATTTGCTGTTGGGTAAAGAGGGAAAAAAAAAAATTGAAAAAAAAAATTAAATTGACTTAAAGGAAAGGAATGTGGTAGGGAAGGGCAGCGTCAAGATTCCCTCTCTATCGAGTTGGACAGAAGTTAGAGGGTGCGGGACCCATGGACTTGAGAAATTATAGGTTGAAACCTTTTTATCGTGTATATTTTGGATCATTTAATAAAAAAATATTATTATTTATTATTAAAAAAATTAAATTTAAAAATAAAAAATTATTTAAACTACTGGTTGATAATTTTTACTGATTTAAATAATTTTTTTTTTTTTAGATAATATGATAATTTTTATTCGACGATATAAAATATAGTTGTAACCAATAAATTCTCCATGAATTTTACTTCAAAATTTTCTTTCATCCGCTGGATATGTACGATTTGAAATGGTCTAAAAATAATGCGACGCATCTAGCTTAATCAATATATATATATATTTTTTAACTATAGGAGAGAAAAAAAAAAAAAAAAAAAAAAAAAAAAAAAAAAAAAAAAGAAAAAGAAAAAGAAAAAGAAGGAAAGCATGGGTTTCTAGCGGTGCATCTTGATGTCAGTCACAGAAAAAAATTTTAGATAGGATTAATCTACTATGTATACTATCGACGGCGCCAAAAGAAAAATATTATATTAATATTTTAAATTTAAAAATTTTATAACTATCAGTCTAATCTTGGAAAGCTCAACGCACCGCCGTTTCACAACTCAATATACCACTGTACGCTGAGAGATGATCGCACGGCCTTTTTGTTCTCCCAAACCCCAGAAATCCCCGCATAGATTCTCCCTAAATCCGCCATCCAGAGGTGCTTTCTGGAGGATTTCGACCGAAAATTTTCTCCCTTTCATCATTTCCGCTCCCAAAATTTGATCTTTTTTGCCCCATATCTCTGATGAAGCTTTCGTATGCCGTGATCGGAAGCCGATGTTGCTTTCCGAGCCTCCAAAAGCTTCGATCTTTCAAGTTTCTGGGGTCCCAGAATCGCGTTTTGGATCCGAGACAGAGGCGCCACTCCGAGTTCTCCCTTTCTCCTTCGGATTTTGAGTTGAATGGTGAAATGGAGCTCTGATTTGCCCTAGATCTGCGACAAGTTTGAGGAACAGAGGGAACACTAGCATTGTGGTTTGATCGAACAACTGGCGTTGGAATTTCTCATCAAAATTCTAGCTTTGTTTGGGTAAAGATGGTTTTCTGTGAAGGGTATATCAGTGATGAGTTGATGGGTACATTTGCGCCGATCGTATATATGGTTTATTGGATTTAAGCCGGACTGTATCATTTCTTGCTGCCTAAGCCTTCGGACCAGCATCGACTGCACACAACGAAAGAAGTGCTGCAGAGGGATTTGGTGCCAAAGTCATCGGTGATTTAAGGGTGTTCTGCTTCAACAGCCGGTCCAGGCCACTGTTGCGCCAGTGCTGTTCTTGGTAAGTATTGTGAAGCTTTTAAACAAATGTAGAATGTTGTTCATGGACATCTTGGCTTCCTGTGGGCCATTTTGGGCCATTCATTTTATTTCTCTAGAAATGTATGTGCGATATCTCTGTTCATTTATCTTGATAAGGGGTTCCAAAATTCTAGGGCACCGGCCACATTCAATGAACCTAGACGCTATCCCATCCTATGCATGGAAGGAAGGAGAATAACGTACCCTTGGTGGTCACAGTGCGCTATGTCTCTATCTCAAGATACCATGCCAAATAAGCTTTCAGCCATGAGGTGGGCTCTCATCTCTCTTCTACTTCTACTTGTCCATCCGGCCATCCCTCAAACCTTTCGCTGATCGTAAAAACCAACGGTGGATCTCTGTGACACTTCAACATATAATTTGGTCATGATCTTCTTTTGATCTTGGGCCCGCCGGCTGTGAATCCGTTTGTTGTTATGTGATGAAAGGTATATGCGTGCACTGGACTATAAGGAGTGGCATATCTGAGAGACCGACATGTAGAAATTTGGACATGAGAGACCCATAAACGATTCCTACCAGCAGGTTGAGATAAAGGCGTGCTCGTGGGATTCCCTTCCTTCCACATGAGCTGAAAACGAGGCTAGGTTCAATGTATGCAGGCTAGCTCATCATGGATACCATTTATTTCTTTGTGCACCGCACTGATGGATATGTACTGTTTAGAAGCTCTCATGGATACCATTTATTTCTTTGTGCACCGTACTGTGTATATACCATTTGAGTGAACTAAACAGAAGCTCTCATGGATACCATTTATTTACCGTACTGATGGATATATACCATTTGAGTGAACCAAACAGAAGCTCTCGGTCGAGGAAAAATATTATAAATAGGAACCAAGGGTGGTGCTCTCTAACACAAGTTGGTAAAGCGTAAGGTGCTAGGGCAAGGGAGGACGAGAGCCTTGTGAGCTTCTCAAACCTTTGATCATGTGGGGCTTTCATCATAGTTTTTTGCATCGATAAACTAAGTCAGCAAGTTGGTTGTCCCCCGGAGTTCCCTCGGACACTTCATTAGGCCGTTCTCTTCAATATAGGAGAACATAAACCCTACTGAAGTGTTTGGGGGAATCTGGGTGTCACTCAACAAATTTTGAGCCACCATCAAGAATCATTTAGTGGGCCAAGTTGTTGGACGAGAAGTGTAATTGATCAGGCAAGTTGGTTATCCTCTGGAGTTCCCTCAGACACTTCATTAGGCCATTCTCTTCAATGAAGGCGAGCATAAACCCTATTGAAGTGTTTGGGGGAACTCTAGGTGTTACCCAACCAAAATACGGTTTTTCAAGCTATCATTTGCAGCCTTATAAGCCTTCCTATTGTTTTTTTGAAGGTCCATTCAACGTTCGTTGCTTCATTGGAGGAAGCTCAATTCGGCTTCCTCGTATCTATGATCATCATCGTCATCAAGAATTAAATATATTATTTGATGGTCAACATAGAATTTCTTAAGGTCACTATTTGCAACCTGGTACATATTTATGGGCATTTGATATTTATGTTCTCATGATAAGAGGCTTTACGGGGAGCCGTAAAGATAAAGCTTTAAGCTTAGTCATCCCCTGAGGTTACCACAGTCACCAGCCATATAATGCTGGAGACAGCTCAACATTCGCCCATTACGATTCGGAATGGATAATAACACGTTGCCGCACTCGCTTAGACTCATTTGCACCCCTAACAATTACTATAGGGAGCAATCTACATCCGACAAGCTTCAATATGAATATTTTAACACATCAGTGAACTCGATGGGGGATCTCTGATATCCTATAGGCTGTATATGTTAAATTTCATGTGAGGTGATTTAATGATTACTTTTGAGCTCATTCACGGCATATGAAAATTTTAGTAATTAGTTTTATAAGAAAAATTAAGATATTTGTATAACTAAATTTCATACATATATACATACATACATACATGTATGTATATATGTATTATGGATTAGGTTCTAATCCATAATTTTTTTTTTCTTCACTACCAACCCCTTCTCAAATCTACCAAACTCTTATTCCATCTTCTTCCTCCCAACTGCCAGCCCCCCACTCTTGGAGATCCATTAATTTTTTTTTCCTTCTTCACCACCAAACCCTTCTTAGATCTTCGCTACCAACCCCATCTCCCATCTTCTTCCTCCCGACCGCCCCCATCTCATTGCAAATCCACTCCCGACCATCGGCCCCTTATCATAGATCCACTCTTGATGGATGCCTCTCCTATCGTAGATCTCCTTCCGATCGCTCCCCCTGTTGCAGTCGATCTCCCCAATCTTGCCCGTAGTTGTGATCCGCTCCCAGCCGCCCCCCTGCACTCTTGATCGATCATCTATTATCCGACCACATCTTGCACCCTACCTATCCCCTATACTACCATTTTTGTTTCCTATCCCCTCTACGGCCACCGCTGTTGCCAATCTCCGCGGCCTCAGTTGCCGCCGTCTCCTCTATCCTCTGTCGTTGCCATCTCCTCTACCCTTTGCACTGCTGCTGTTGATGACTTTTGCAGCCTTACCTACTGCTGCTATCCCCTCTATCTCAAGCCTCTGCCGCCGCCGCCGCCACCTCCACCACTGCCACCACCGTCGCTGTTGTAGACCACACAACTGCTGTTTACCAATGGCATCTACGTAACCCATAGAATCGAAAGAGGTCGGTCCCTTTCTTTTTAGTTGATTTCCTAAAAAAAGGAGGGATGAAAATCATCCAATAATCTTTTGAGCATAGTTGGAAGTGTGGGGCGGTTTTCTTAAAGAAGAGTTTGAGAAGACAATCGATGAGATGAGATGATCTGCACCTTTGACTCTTGGTCTATGATGGACAATCCTTCTCTCTTCATTAGCTCAGTCCGACTTGACAGACCTTTCATCTATCTTATATGATCTTAAAATATGTGGCTGTATATCAAAGCTCGAAAATTTGAAGGTTTTCTCACTGGAGCTACAATTTAGCTGCAATCAGGAGATACAACAATTTTGAATAAAAATTGGAGAACTCCCTTATGATGGCTTGGCTTTTCAACTCTATAGTGCCTTTTATTGCTCAAGATATGTCTTTTTTTGAAACTGCCCGAAAAATTTGGGAGGTTGCTACCTAGATTTATTCACAACAAAGCAACACTGCTCAAGCTTTTGAGCTCAAATATAAGGTGCATGCTCTTCGATAGGGGGACCTCTCTATCACTACTTATATGGTGAAACTCCAACGTATATGGTCTAAGCTAGATTTTTATCGCCCCTTCAAAGCCTATTATTTGGAAGATGCTGTTGTGTTCAAGAAATTCACTAACGAGGAGTGAATCTTTGATTTTCTTGCTATACTCAATGATGAATTTGATTCAATCAGGATTCAGATTCTAGGTCAAAGTATAAATCTACCTCCCTTAGAATAAGTCTTCTCTTTGATTTTAAGTGAAGAGATCGCTGTCGTGTGATGATTGCTCCAAATACTATTTGCTTTGTAATGGTTGTCTGGCCCTAGTCATATTCTCGACAATCTCGTGGACGTGGTAGTCGAGACATGCAGATATGCTCTTATTGTAATAAAATAGGGCATGTTCTAATTCCTATTGGCAGCTGCATGGCCATTCCTTTGGTTATGGTAGAGGTGGTTGTTGAGAAGGAGGATATTCTGGTGTAGTTATTGATCATCCTCGGGCCAATCTTTTTGAGCACATAGAGAGAGGTGTTTCATCTGCTAAGGCATCGACTCCACCTCTTTCACTGGTTGATGCTGGAAGTTCATTATCTACAATGAGATGCTCCGCCGAATTATGGACCGGCTTAATATTTTTTTTTGGCAGTGCTCCTTCTTCTACTAATAGTTTACCTAGCAATTCTTCCAGTTCTCCTTCAACTTTTTACTCTCATTTTGCAAAATCCAATTTCTCTTGTATTAAGACTAGTGCATTAAAACTTGATACTTTTAACTCTTCCATTAATACTTCCAAGATGTGAGTCATAGACTCTCATGCCACCATGCATATGACTCATAATTCTAATATATTTACATCTTACTTATTGTGTTCTGACAAAGTACGTATAGCTGATGGCTCTTTTCGACTTGTATCTGGAAAGGGATCCATCAACTATACATCTACCATAAAACTTTCTTCTACTTTGCATGTTCCTAATTTTTTCACTAACCTATTATTTATCTGTTCTATTACAAATGATCTAAATTGTAAAGTTATGTTTTTCTCTACTTATTGTATTTTTCAGAAGCTGATAACGGAGGAGATGATTGAATATGGTAAAATGCATGATGGGCTTTATTACCTGGATGAAGGAGAGCTGCAAAACTACTATCAGAAAGCTGATATGGTTGTTTCATCATCTGCTGATGTAACACATGATTTTTGATTAATTACAGCACCACAGGCTTGGACATATCTCTTTTTCTATCTTATCGAAACTATTTCATAGTTTATGTCATTTTTGTGCTAAAGAATAGATAATTTGTGATGCATGTAAATATGCCAAATACACACACAATATAATTATCCGACTTCAGAAACTTGTAGTAATAAACCATTTAAGATTGTTCACTCTGATGTGTAGGGATCCTATAGTACTATTTTTACTTTTGGACATTGTTATTTTATTACTTTTATTGACTGTTACAGTAGAGTAACTTGGGGTATATCTTCTAAAGGTTAAAGATGAGGTTATACGTTGTTTCAAAAAATTTCATAAATTAGTTGATATCCAGTTTAGTACCCAAATTAAAGTATTAAGATCTGATAATGGCATAGAATATATGCATAGAGAGTTTCGTTAGTATCTAACTACTCATGAAATTATCCATCAAAATATTTCTGTTGACACCCCAGCCCAGAATGGTATTGTTGAATGGAAGAATCGACATCTTTTGGAACATTCTAGATCCTTGTTTGTTATGCGGGTTCTAAAAATCTTATGGGGTGAGGCAGTTCTTACTGCAGCTTATCTGATTAATTGTATGCTTCTTCAAACTTTGGAATACACTACTTAAATACCTACAGAGGATGTCTTCTTTTATTGTACCTTCTTGGATATTCGGGTGTGTGTGTTTTATCCAAGATCATCATCCTACAGTCGGTAAGCTTGATCCAAAAGCTCTGAAGTATATCTTTGTTGGCTATCCTGCTACTCAAAAGGGCTATAAATACTATTATCCCCTTGAAAGGCAGATATTTGTCAGCATGGACATCATTTTTTGAGAGACTAAAGCCTTTTTTGGCAGTGTTCTAACAATTCAGCCAGCTACTCAACTATCTTTAGTCCAACAATTTATTTGTTCTCCTAGTATCTCTACTGGTCGAGAGGGGGAGATCATAGTAACTAAGGAGTAAGAGCAAACTAATGAACAGCTGGATAGTAACTCTAATCGACAGGGAGAGTCTTCGATTGAGCCCATTGTGCATTCTATTACTACCCGCCAGTCTTTCTCTGACTCACCAGCATCTTTATTTGACAATGATGATATTCCTCCTGATTCTATCTTGAATCTATCTATTGCTCATAGAAAAGCTTCTTGTCTTTATATTGTTCCTTTTCGATATCATTATGATATTGCTAATTTTATTTTCTATGAGTCTATTTCACATGCATATAGGTTATTTATTGCATCATTAGAATCTATCTCTATACCATTGCACTGGAAGGATGCTATGGCAGATCTGAAGTGAAGGAAAGCAATGCTTGAAAAAATGCAAGCCTTAAAAAAAAATCAGACTTAAAAATTGGTTCTCTTACTTGCTGAAAAATAACTAGTTGGTTGCAAATGGATCTATACTATGAAATAAATCTTTGAGGATAAAGTTGATTGCTACAAAGCTAGTCTTATTGTCAAAGGTTATACATAGACATACGTTATTGATTATGAGGAGACTTTTGCTTATGTAGCCAAGATCAACATAGTTTGGATCCTCATATCTTGTGCGGAAAATCTCGACTGGAGTCTATTCCAACTAGATGTGAAGAATGCTTTTTTACATAACGATCTTTAAGAGGAGGTGTATATGAAGATTCCTTTCAGATTCACCAGTACAGAGACTGCTGGCAAGGTCTATCATCTACATCGATCACTCCATAGATTAAAGTAGTCATCCAAAGTATGGTTTGATCGCTTCTATCATGCCATACTCAAAATTGGTTATCACCAAAATAATACAGATCATACCATGTTCTTCTATTATAATAAAGGCAAGGTTGCTATCCTAATTATTTATATTGATGACATCATTCTTACTGCTGATGATCTTCCATAATTAGCCCGTTTGAAGACTCAATTGGTATAATCTTTTGAAGTCAAAGATCTGAATAAATAATGGTACTTTATTGGGATGAAGTGGGCAGATCGTCTCATAGCATCTTTCTTTCTCAACGAAAATACATCCTAGATTTATTAACTAAAATAGAGATGTTGGGATATGGACCTACTACCATACCTATCGAGTAAAATCATCATCTTACTACTGATAGTGGTGAGCCAGTTGATCGTGAGCGATATCAATGTCTTGTTGATAAATTGATCTATCTCTCTTACACAAACCTGATATAGCCTTTGCAGTCAGTGTTGTGAGTCAGTACATGCATGATCTTCGTGAACACCATCAAAAAGTTATATATAGAATTCTTCGATATCTTAAGAGTTGCCCAGGGCATGGTCTCCTTTTCTCTCATCATAAATATCTCAAAATTGAAGCCTATTCTAATGCTGATTATGCAGGCTCCATAGATGACCATCGATCCACCTCAGGCTATTAAACTTTTATTAGCAATAATCTTGTGACTTGGCATAGTAAGAAACAAAATATTGTTGCTTGATCTAGTGTAGAAGCTGAGTACCAAGCTATAGCTCAAGACATTTGTAAGGTCTTTGAAGAAATTAGATCTAGAATTTTACAGATAGATCTTGAAAACTTTTTCAAGATCTTACAGCAGAAAACTTAAATAAATTAAATATTTATTTAAATAAATATGTAAATACCTAAATCTTAAATTTATTACATGATCAAGACATGATATTAAATCAAAAATTAAAATTAAATAAGAAAGTAAAAGATTGATCAAATCAACCTAGATTTATATTACATCGAATGTAGGTATGAAGTTTATAGATCAGATCTATTACCTGAGCAAGTTAGATGTTTTAACTTACTGATCTGAGCTTGAGGATGAAGTCATAAGCCGTACACATGTCCGATCTTTAGGAGTCATCCATATGAGCCTACGATCTCTGATCTGAAGTTCGATGTAGGAAATTAGCACAGCATGCTAGTACTATGCTGATTCTTCTTCGATGGTCGACTCGATGCTCCTTTTTTAAAATTTGGACTCTTCAAAATATGAAAAAAAAGATAAGAGTTTGCTGATCTGAGACTCTCCTAAAAAAACTTAAAAGAAAGGAGAGATTGAAAATAAAATAGCTTTAGAAGAAGATCCTCTTCTTCTTCTCTTTTCTCTCATCTAGATATCTAGTTTGGTGCCTATGGAACCCCCACGCCCAAGGATCCTCTTTCTCTGATTTTTGCACACCCCAAACCTCTCCCAAATCTCTATATTTTATGAAAAAATTAAAATAAAATTTATTCAATAAATAAAAAAAATGAGTTCAAGTTAGGTCAAATTTTTAGACTAGGAATATTCAAACATGGAAAGTTATTGGGGCGCCCAACTCTTGGGCGTCTCCTCCATAATTTTTGACGTGGATCAGCAAGGAAGGGCGCATAAAAAAGAAGATTATTTTTATAGAATAATAAAAAAATTAATTAAAAGAGGGGGTGATACTCAAGGAAAGATGTTTTGATCAACAAGAATTCTATCTCATAGAATCCTAAGCAAAACTAATTCCTCCTTTGACTTGGTCTTCCACCTAACTTTCATGACTTGGAGGGAGAGAGGGGGCATAAAAATAAAAAAAAGAGATTTTTCTATAAAAAATATCTAAAAAATAGGTATGGAGGGCGTTGGGACTAAGGTGACACAAGGAGATAGATCCTAGTCACACTAGGACTTCTATTTTGACTTGGTCAAATAAAATCTTTTAACCAAATAAAATCAAGATTAAACCAACTTAATTAAATAAGATCTTAACCTATTTAAGAACTTAATTAAATTAGATTAAATTAGATTTAATTTTAATTTATTTTTTAATCAAATTAGAAAATTAGGTTAATCCAAGTCTTAGTTAGACTAGGACTAGTTCTTTCTTGCACTTGGCTTATCCAATAAACTAATTGAACTTGATCCAATCAAGTCCAAACTAAATCTAATTAAATCATATTTAATTAGACTTAATCTCAACCTATTGATTTAATCAAATTAAGTCAATTAGCAATTCAATTGCTAATCGATCCTCCTGCAATACTTGTATTAGATTAAACACCAATTATATTGATTGTTTAACTATAGAACGATTCTTAATCGTTGATCAACCATCTGATCAAATCGTAAGCTCTAATATGTGTGACCTCATAGGTCCGAATCTAAGTCGGTAGCATAGAAATAAATTTTTGTATCAATCAAAATGATCATCTAGCAATGATATCCGATGGTCGAATAGGTCGAAGATGTAGAACACCATCCTTAGAATCCATGCGGATATAATATTCATATAATTCATCCCCTTGACCATAATGCTCATAGGATACCTCAGAGTTTAATTGTCAACTCTGATCAGATTATCCATATTGTATTTCAAAATATCAAATCCATCTGATGGATTACCTTGGCCAAGATTTTGCTATATTGAAATACAGTGATACATTCTTCCCCAACTCTTGGAGTGGTCAATTTCATCTTGATCACACTCTGACTTCGCAAATACTTGATTGTGCCTAGAAGCCTTTCATTGCTGAATTAAAAATTTAATTAGTTCAGTACCAAAGCACAGTGAGTTGCTTGCAAGCCATTGAGGTGATCTCAGGTCTAAGGAACACTTATATCTATATCCCATCAGAGATATTTTTGATAGCAGAATGCTCTGAAGTTGATCATGTTCAATGATGATGTACCCATACATCTCACCTATATGCTATACCAGTATCTCCACATGTCTTGGTTAAGAGGATAATCAATCTATATAGCATATAGCGATCTATGCTCGATAGATGTTGTCGTCCTAATTAACAGCCTATCATTTGATCGTGAATAAATTTAAGGACTAATCGATAAATTCTCTCTTTATCAAAACTAAATAGTCCTAAGAACTTCATCACAATAATGGAGTTCATTAGAAGATGTAAACTTATGATGAAAAAAGATGTCAAAATATTTTTTATTAATTAATAAATTAATTATAATATCTCAACCATCAACAGGCTGATGATTGACTTTGGAACATATTTTTTAATAATTTTTACTTATTTTAAAGCCATTCGGCATAGTATCTAATACTCATCTTCGACTTATGGTTGTTGAACTTCTTGATTTTTAGGGCTTTAGTGAAGGAATCGATTAGGTTCTTCTTTCTATCAATCTTCTGAAGATCGATGTCACCACGATCCATGATCTCATGAATCAAATGAAAGCGGTATAAAATATATTTTGTCTGCTAGTATACCTTCGGTTCTTTTGCTTGAGCTATGGCGTCAGTGCTGTCGTAGTAGAGCAGGACTGGACCATCAATGGAGGATGCTACTCCAAGCTCGGTGATGAACTTCTTCAGCCATATAGCTTTTTTTGCTGCATCTGATGCTGCTATGTACTCTGCTTCACAAACAGAGTCAGCCACTATATGCTGCTTGAAATTTTTCTAGCAAATGACTTCACCATTTAGAATAAAGATATACCCCGACACACTTTTACTATCATTATGATCAGATTGAAAGCTGAAGTCTGTAAATCCCATAAGCTTCAGATCTGACTCACCATAAACCAACCATTGATTCTTAGTATTTCTTAAATACTTAAGGATAGTTTTAACCATCATTCAGTGATTTTCTTTAGGGTCAGACTAGTATCTACTCACTACTCCTAGTGAGTATGCCACATCTGATCTCGTACATGTCATTGCATATATAATAGATCCTACTGTTGAAGCATATAAAATTCTACTCATACACACACTCTCTCTCTCTCTTCAGGAGTTATCGAACAATCCTTTTTAGAGAGAGAAATTTCTTGGCCTATTAGAAGATAGCCCTTTTTGAAATTCTCCTAGTCCTTTTTGGAATTCTCCATGCTGAACCTCTTCAGTATAGTTTCTATGTACGTGAACTGGGATATACCAAGCATCTTTTCAGATTTCTATCACTATAGAATTTTCATCCCTAGGATGGTTAAGAATGCTTCACCCATGTCCTTTCATGGAGAACTGTGAATGACAATCCAGACTTTTATTTACTTATAGTGCAGGAATACTCATTCTCGATAAGAGATAATTGTTCACAGGTACCAAAATAAGGATTACTACTGCTGGAGACCATTATCCATTTGTAAATATATGGCGTTCATTTCTCCAGTCCACCTTCTTAACGAGCCTACTACATTCCATTGAATCACTTTATCAAATGTCAAGTTCCACATATTCAGATGTCTGCTTCAATTCATAAATGATTTCTCTGAAGTTATAGCACACTTATGGAACTCATCCCCGTCGCAACTGTGACATCCTTTAGTTGTATCATATACGCATCTTTTCAAGTCAGCTCTTCATTTAGAAAGAACTAATTTTACATCCATCTGCTAAATCTCATAGTTAAGATGGACAGCAATGGCAAGCATGCTCCGAATGGATTCGGAGCATTACCACAGAAAACGAAAGTCTCATTCATAAGTCAATCACCATAGATAGATAGATATCCCCTAGCAATCAGACAGACTTTTATAGGTCTTTCAACCTTTCTCTGTCTGCAATCCTCTTTTTTTTGAACGATCCATTTATCATCTCAATGGGTTTAACCCCTTCAGGTCGATCACTAATATCCATACATCATTGATCTTCAATGAATCCTTTTGAATCTCATGACTTCTAGTCCATTTTTCAGAATTGGAATCTCTCATAGCATCTATGTAAAGTGATCGAATCCTCATCATTCTTATCAAGTTCGATGGGATCACAATTCTGACCAAGAATCCATAGTAATTTATATAGGCATGGTGGGAATGTCTACGTGATCTTAATGGTGCGCAAGTTCACGTAGACTTTGGGATATGGAATGATCAAATATCAAACTTAGGTTCAAACATTTTGTATCGGATTTTTCTACTATTTGAATCTTCATAAGTTCTCTTAACTGAGGCAAGTATGTTCTTATCAAGTTGCTATCTCTTTCAAAAGGTTGTCCTAGGTTCCTGACGAATCATCTTTTTTTCATCAAGCATGGTAGATGATAGTATCCTTTTGATCTCTTTTGGGTATACTACTGAATGTATACCCGCAGATTCTATGTCTATAGTTGTCCTGTACTAACCTTTGATTAAGCCGCGGCACCCCAAATCCCTAAGGTATGAAAGTGCTGATTAACGTCCTGTCATTCTCATCATTAAAATTTTAATTATAGATCTTACTTAAAATCTATTTAATAAACAACAAGTCGATTTGAGCACATATCCTCAAGAGAAATATCGACAAGCTGCAAATCCATCATGGATCAGAATCAATATCTAACAGACATCTGATTTCTTCTTTTAGACACGACCATTATGCTGTGGTTTTCCAAGCAGGAGTCATTGGGAAGAGAATTTATTCTATCCTAGATATGTAAGAACTTCATCGACAAGGTATTCTACCTCCTCGAATCCGACTGAAGAGTTTTAATATCTTTTCAGTTTATTTTTACTACTTCAACCAAAAATTATTTAAAATATTTTTAAAAGAATCTAACTTATATTTCATCAGATAGATATTATGTTATACTGGATAGATCATCTTATGAAAATGATGAAGTAGAATACCACCTCTGGAACTTATGCTCATGATCCACATATATCAGTATTGTACTAGACTTACAAGAAGCTCATTAGCTCTCTCAACCTTTTCTAGTAAAGATGAACTTAGTCATGTTTAATCAAGAAGATAAATCTAGGTTGGAAGTGATTCAGAATCATTACCTTCGAGGAATTCCCTCATAGTCAACATGTTTATCCTGTTCCTTATTTATATGATCTAGCTCTACAAGTACCATAAATAGATATCTGATATACTATCTAATCACGGAATGCTTACTAGTAGAAATAGACTATATTAATATGTTATGATAACATATATATACCATTATTAATTATCCACAGAAAGTAAGTAACACATTCAAATAACATTAACAAATTCCATTTCTTTATTAAAATTTTATAATTGTTCATGGCCAAAAGGCCTACAAAAATGATATTTAAAAAAACTAGGATAGAAAATGATAATTACTAAGAACAACGGTATGAGATTCAAATATAAATTTCAAAATTTCTAAAGCTAGAACTAGAACTGATCTTCCATCTCCAACATTCAGGAATTTCTCTTCTTGCTCGAATTTTCTACTGACCTACAATCCCTACAACGAATTGTAAATATGGTAAGTACTACCGGTATCCAATACCCAGTCAGTAATATCACAAATAGAAAAATTATAAGAAGTTATCATATAAATATCTTGCCTAGCAATAGCTTGTTTCTTTCTCTGCCTGTTCGGATCCAGGGAGACAATGTACTGAGGATAGTTTCTCTTTTAGTGCCCTTATTTCTTGCAAAAGAAGCATTCGACTTGACTCTTATCGGACTTGGTCTTTGGGGTTTGAGTCTATACAGGTGTTTTAGCATGAACATGCACTTTCTTGACTTTCTTTTTCTTGTTCTTCTTCCCTTTTCCAAAAGATTGAGAACGAGAAGACAAACCTCCCACTAAGTTCACCAACTCCTTATGGAGTTAGTAATCCTTCTCAAAGTTTTGAAGTAACCCCAGTAACCGATGGTAGTTTACTTCAGACTTTGTCATTCTATAATGTATAAGGAATGAAAGATAAGACTTGAACAACGAGTTCAGTATTGCATCTTTTCTAAGTTGTTTATGCAAGAAAAAGCCAAGCTTGCTCAAGCGTTTTATCAGCTCGATCATGTATAATACATGATCAGTAACAGAGGCACCAACCCACATTCTAGCATTGAAGATGGCACAACTAGTCTTGTGTCTCTCAACATCATCGGATGTGCCAAAAAAATCTTCTAACACTTGGAGCATTTCATTTAGCTAAGTTGTCTTAAATCTGTGACTAAAGCTCAATCGACTCATTGAACGGAGGCTCGCATACATACAGCAGCACTAGTGTTCGATCACTGAGCGCCACTCTGATAAGTGTCTCTAACTGTTCCACGTGCATTGACAGCTAGCTCCTTAGATGCAGAATCCGTCAGCATATATAGAATTCATTCATGCTCTAAAATAATCTTTAACTTTCGGTATCAGCTATCGAAGTTGGGTCCTACCAACTTATCATGTCTAATAATGATGTCGAAGAGCGATAGAAAGTGACCATATCTTACATAAAGAAAAAAAGTACAATTTAATTAGTAATTAATTTATTAACCTAAAGATTTGAACTTTTTAATCAAAATTTTTTTTTACTATTTTATTCGAATTGATAGCCTCTACCTTCAATTCGAGAAATCATCCTAATTTCTTAGTGGATACTAGAATTCACATAGACTGTACACAAGTCCAACTTTGATTGGTCCACCCATGTACATCTAAGGATAGGTTCATAATCAATTATTTTTTTAAATAATTTTTAATAATTAAATTTTGCCTCAGGTCCTGATCAGTTGGCTTTGGCCTTCTCAGAAAAGAGTCCAGTTAGATCCAGATCCAACCATTAACATGACCATACTTGACCCATCCAACCAATGAATAATCAGGTCCAATTTTGGTTGGCCCATCTGACCATCATTTAAAAAGATATATCCAAGAAATCATATAATGAATGATAATTTCATTAATTGATAAGCACCAGATCTTTGGACCTTCAATGATTATCCAAGTGATGGATCCATTATCATCCACTTTAATAGAAGGCTATGATCCAGTTATCATATAACTATTTTATTTTAGAAATTTGATAATTTTTAAGAATTTATTTATAGAAGTAAGTAGGTCAGATTAACCAACTTATCATGATCCTTCTACTAACTTCATCAAGTCAGCTTAAGAGAGACCATTAATAGGCTGATCTAAGAGCACCTAAATCAGTCACACTGATTTACCTAGCTCACATGGGTTAGCTCGAATAGTCAAGCGATTTGATCAAAATATAATTTCACAAAGAGGCCAAATAAGTTCGATCAGTGGAAGAATCTGTCAGGCTTACCTTAGACACTATCAGAAATGGCCAAATAAGTGGACTGCTAATTAAAAATTACTGATTTGGTTTACCTTAGACACCAACTAGTTTAATTAGTTTTAATTAGATCAACCTAACAACTCATGCTAGACCGCGTAGCCAAGAATCAAGTTCATCTTGGATCTTATTAAAGATATGAACTTGACCAACTATAACTATTATAATTGATCTAGAGAATTTTTGATCTAATCTAAGATAACAATTGATTAGATTTAGTCAATTCTCTAATTAAGTCTATTATTTAATCTAACCCTAGGTCTAATCTAATTAATGGATCTAATCCCTACTAATCTATTTAACCCAATGTGTTATGATTTGTGTCTTAGGATCTTCAATTTATAATCCTAGATCCTAATCAATCAACTTCTTAATTCTCAATTAAGTTTTAGATTAAGGGTTGAGGTTTGACTTTTCAAAAATGATGTTCATATTTGTAAAATATTTTTACAACATGATTCTATCAATCAAGTTGTATGTTTAATTCATAATCAATATGCAAGTAAAATAAACATAAAACTACTTTAGATCTAATCTAAACAGATTTATGTAATTAAAATAATTTTAATAATAATCAATCATAAATCTTTCTAGATCAAATCTAACATATTTATGATGATTAAAATTAGATTAAAATATTTTTAATCAGATCATAAAATTTTTTAGATCTAATCTAAAATTTTATAATCAATATTTTAGATCAGCATGTACTCGGACAACCTATTCACTGTAAGAGATAAACCTTACAGTAGGACAATCTTATGATAGTCCGTGCAATCTCAAATATTTTATTTTATTTTTTTAATTTTAAATTTAATAATTAGATTATAAATTAGATCTAATCTAAGAAATAATCTAGACATGCACAAAAATTATGTAATAAGAACCTAGGCTCTGATACCAATTGAAGGAACCAGATCTAGAATTTTATAGGTAGATCTTAAAAATCTTTTCAAGATCTTATAGTGAAAGACTTAAATAAATTAAATATTTATTTAAATAAATATATAAATATCTAGATCTCAGATCTATTACATGATCAAGATATGATATTAAATTAAAAATTAAAATTAAATAAGAAAGTAAAAGATTGATCAAATCAACCTAAATCTACACTACATCAAATGTAGGTATGAAGTTTATAGATCAGATCTATTACCTGAGCAAGTTAGATGTTCTAACTTGCTGATCCGAGCTTGAGGATGAAGTCATGAGCCACACACACATCCAGCCTCTGCGAGTCATCCACATGAGCCTACGATCTCTAATTTGAAGTTCGATGCAGAGCACAGCATGCTAGTACTGTGCTGATTCTTCTTCGATGGTCGATCTGATGCTTTTTTTTTTCAAAATTTAGACTCTCCAAAATATGAGAAAAAAGATGAGAGTTTGCTGATATGAGACTCTCTCAAAAAAATTTAAAAGAAAGGAGGAGAGATTGAAAATAAAACAGCTCTAGAAAAAGATCCTCTTCTTTTTTTCTTTTCTCTCACCTAGACATCTAGTTTGGTGCCTATGGAACCCCCACGCTCAAGGATCCTCTTCCTCTAATTTTTACACATCTTAAACCTCTCCCAAAGCTTTATATTCTATAAAAAAATTAGAATAAAATTTATTTAATAAATAGAAAAAAAAGAGAGTCCAAGTTAGGTCAAATTTTTAGACTAGGAATATCCAAACATGGAAAGTTGTTGGGGCGCCCAACTTTTGGATGCCTCTTCCATAATTTTTGGCATGGACCAGCAAGGGAGGGCGCACAAAAAAGAAGATTATTTTCATGGAATAAGAAAAAAATTAATTAAAAGAGGGGGCGGCACTCAAGGAAAGATGTTTTGGTCAACAAGAATTCTATTTCATAGAATCTTAAGCAAAATCAATTTTTCCTTTGACTTGGTCTTCCACCTAACTTTCAAATATAACTTGTAGGAAGAGAGGGGGTGTAGAAATTAGGAAGAAAAAGATTTTTCATGAAAAATAGCTAAAAAATAGGTATGGGGGGCATTGGGACTAAGGTGGCATAAGAAGATGGACGGTCCTAGTTATATTAGGATTTCTATTTTGACTTGGTCAAACAAGATCTTTTAATCAAATAAAATTAAGATTAAATTAATTCAATTAAATAAGATCCTAACCTATTTAAATACTTAATTAAATTTGATTAAATTAGATTTAATTATAATTTATTTTTTAATCAAATTAGAAAATTGGGTTAATCCGAGTCCTAGTTAGACTAGGACTAGTTCTTTCTTGCACTTGACTTATCCAATAAATTAATTGAACTTGATCCAATCAAGTTCAAACTAAATCTAATTAAATTATATTTAATTAGACTTAATCTCAGCCTATTGGCTTAATCAAATTAAGCTAATTAGCAATCCAATTGCTAATCGATCCTCCTGCAACATTTGCATTAGGTTAAATACCAATCGTATTGATTGTTTAATCATAGAACGATTCTTAATTGTTGATCAACTATCCGATCAGATTGTAAGCTCTAATGTGTGTGATCTCATAGGTCCGAACCTAAGTCGATAGTACAGGAATAAATTTTTGTACCAATCAAAGTGACCATCTAATAATGATACCCGATGATCGGATAGATCGAAGCTATAGAACACCATCCTTAGAATCCGTGCGAATATAGTTTTTATATAATTCATCTTCTTGATCACAATGCTCGTAGGACATCTCAGAATTCAACTATCAACTCTGATCAGATTGTCCACATTGTATTTTAAAATATCAAATCCATCTGATGGATTATCTTGGCCAAGATTTTGCTATATTAAAATATAGTGATATATTCTTCTTCAACTTTTGAAGTTGATCATACTCCGATTTTCCAAGTACTTGACTATTTTCAGAAGCCTTCTGTTGCTGAATTAGAAATTCAGTTAGTCCAATATCAAAGTACAGTGAGTTGCTTGCAAGCCATTGAGGTGATCTCATGTTTAAGAGATATTTATACCTATATCCCATCAAAAATATTTTTGACAGCAGAATGCTCTAGAGTTGATCACGTTCAATGATGATGTATCCATACATATCACCTATATGCCATACCAGTATCTTCACATACCTTGGTTAAGAGGACAACCAACCTATATGGTATATAGCGACCTATGCTTGATAGACGTTGTCGTCTTAATTAACAACCTATTATTTGATCGTGAACAAATTTAATGACTAATCGATAAATCCTCTCTTTATCGAAACTAAATAGTTCTAAGGACTTCATCACAACAATGGAGTTCATTAGAATATGTAAACTTGTGATGAAAAAAGATGCTAAAATATTTTTTATTAATTAATAAATTAATTATAATATCTCAACCATTAATAGGCTGACGATTAGCTTTGGGACATAATTTTCAACAGTCTTATGGTTGAAATGACTGCTTATTGAATTACGTCTTTTTCAGTCTTCTTTATTTCTGTTCTGTGATAATAAGGCAGCCATTAATATTGTCAATAATTCTATTCAGCATGACAAAACTAAGCATATAGAGATTGATCGTCATTTCATCAAGAAGAAGCTGGATCAGAAAGTTATCTATTTATAATTTATTAAATCTTCAAAATAATTAGCAGACATTCTAATGAAGAGTCTCGGTGGTTATATGTTTTCTTCAATTTATAGCAAAACAAGACTTTGTGATATCTTCACCTTATCTTGTGGGGGAGTGTTGACAGTCTAGCCTATCCTGATTTCCATCCATGGATAGTCATGAATAATCTTTCCTTTTTTAGGGGATAACCAAGAATGAGTTGTCATCTTTTTTTGTAGAGAATGAAACTCTTGTATAAAATTGGGTAGACCCCTAATGCTGAAAGCAAGAAAAAAATAAAAATAAAAATAAAATCCCTTCTCTTCTTTTCATCAACATGCATGCAGAAGGAAGGGAGTATTTTAATTATTGGTTACAAGTGTATACAGAAGGGCAGGTGGACATTATATCCAATAAGAAATAATGAAATGGGTTGACTGAAACTTCCGGCGAATGTTACCATAGCATTTCCCATCTTTATTTGTTCAGCTTGATCTAAACCTAGTATTATTATGATGCATATATAGATGGTTGCTGCATTATTGCGGGCTGTTTTTAGAGATACAATGGACTCTCTCTTGAGTAAGAATTTCAGCTTTCTACATAAATTGAGAGCCCTTATTATTTCACTGCTTCATGGACGGGAGCTGCCCCAGAGAAATAGAGAGCCAAGCTGGTGATATCTGCTGCCATGGGATAATCATTCCCACCTAGCTGGAATAAAAAAACTAGCAACAACTGATCCGGTCGCATCTCTTTTCCACTGTTTATGATCTCTGCACTGCTTTTTCCTTGCTTCGAGGCAGTGATCAGATTGCTTCTAGGTGGGTGAAATGGTGTGAACCTTTGATGTTTGTTTCGCGATCCTGAACCCCACATTGCATGGAGAAACTGTATCAGTATAGTGCTCAGGACTCAGGATGTTGATGAGAGCGTGGGATTTTTGGGGTCGTGTTCTTTCTGCTCCATTAGGTTTATTTGTATCTATTGGTTGTGGGTCTTAACCTTCTCGGGTGAAACTCCTTCCCTGAAACTTCTATCTTGAAGTTTTTAAGCACTGTAGAATATTGTTACATATGGACATCTCGGCTTCCCTATGGGCCATTTTGGGCTGTTCATTTTATTTCTCTTGAAGTGTACATAATACTTCCTCTGAAATAGTTTCATGCGTTGGAAATGGACAAAAATGTATGATAATTGATTAAGGTTCACTGAGTGAAAGATCAAAGCATGCACTTGTATGTCCTAATACATCCATAACTATAATAGGTCCCACGGAACAATACAGACAAGGAAAGTCGGCAAAATTTGGATCCGTAACTTTAGAAAAAGAATTGGCTGGCTGGGGTCCCGACCTCAAACCAATTCGGCTGTTGACAGACTGCTTAAGCTGTGTTTGCGGCAAGAGTGGGTCGTCGCATGCTGGCCCGAGGACAGACAGGGAAAGGCCTCCAAGAGAGCCTTCTTCGGATGTCAAACAACCGATTTAGAGTTGGTATGAATAAGAAAAATTCGGCTGTTTAATTAAAACAAAGCATTATGATGATACTCACATGATACAATTTCTGTTCAATGCTCTGAATACACCTATAACCATTACCCTAGCACACGATAACATGACAAAGCAGCAAGGCTAGCTGATATACCGTGGCTTCTATTAGATATTCTCAAAATATGCTATTACATATGGTACTTGAATTAGTTGAATTTTAGGAGAAGATATCTTTTCTTTTTTCCACCAATATTAATTCTCATATTGACTTATTTCGACTAAATAAGTTGAAATCAATCTAATTATAAAACCAATTATAGAGCATGCATCTTATTGTGGGAGTTGAACAAGCAAAAACATGAGAGAGAAGAAAATTCAATTCCAATATTTTGTTTGACTTTATTGCATGCGAATAAAAATTATGATCAAGAAGCTAACTGCATTTAGTATGGGGCAAACAAGGTGGCACTGGCTAGTCTTTGACGTGTGTTATTGGCCTGCCGATGTTTAGAGGCCACCATTTTGCCTATTCGTGGTTGCCCTTGAAGAACCTATGCTGATTAGAATGAACTCATGAGAAAAGCTCAGTTCAGCTTGGAAGCAGCTCCTCAATATCTTCAAAAGCCTATATTTACGTTGAGTGACACCCAGAGTTCCCGCAAACACTTAGTAGGGTTTTCTCCTCCTGAGAGAGGCATATGTAATGAAGTGTCTGAGGAAACTCCAGGGGACAGCCAACTACAAGGCCATGAGTTAGGCCTTAACTTAGGTTCATGACACAAGCCTTAATTAACAACCACCCACGGTTGTTAGTTATATATATTAGTTCTCATCCAGAGACCAGAGTTCCTCCAAACACTAAGGAGTTAAAAACTGGCTCTCATGGCTTAGCTAAGCTAGACTATTTATAAGGGCACACCCAACTATTGCTACACCTCTTGCTTCAGGAGTGCCACTTGCAAGGGCTAATGGGATATCTCTGTTCATTTATCTTGATAAGGGGTTCCAAACTTCTAGGGCACTGGCCACATTCAATGAACCTAGACGCTATCTGTCCTATGCATGGAAGGAAGGGGAATAACGTATCCTTGGTAGTCATAGTGCCATCTGTGGTTGTCCTTCTGGCTCTGTCTGTATCTCAAGATAATATTCAATGGCCTCAGCCATGAAGTCAGGAGGTGGGCTCTCAGCTCTCTTCTACCCCTCCTCACCCATCCGGCAAACCTTGGCTTGACCGTAAAAACCAACGGTGGATCACTGTGTCATGCCAACATTTGATCATAATCTTCTTTTGATCTTGGGCCACCGGCTTAGATTCCATTTGCTGTTATGTGATAAAAGATATGTGCATCAGTTCAAGTGGATCAAGAACATGGAGCAGTCGACTATAAGGAGTATTCGCTCCGAGACCAAGTTGGCATCCTTGAGAGGCCGACATATAGATTAAAAAGGACATGAGAGACCCATTAATAATTCCTACCAACAGGTCGAGATAAAGGCGTACACGTGGGATTCCCTTTCTTCCACATGAGCTGAAAATGAGGCTTGGTTCAATGTATGCAGGCTAGCTCATGCATGCCAGGTGTTTCTTTGTGCACCGTACTAATGGATACCATTTGTGTGAACTGATCAGAAGCTTTTAGTCGAGGGAAAATCTTATAAATAGGGACCAAGGGGGGTGGTCTCCAAGACAAATTGGTGAAGGATAAGGTTCTAGGGTAAGTGAGGGTGTGAGCCTTGTCTGCTTCCCAAACCTTTGATGTGGGACTTTCCTCATATTTTTTTGTGAGGATAAGTCAAGTTAGCAAGTCGGCTGTCCCCTGGAGTTCCTTCAGACACTTCACTAGGCCGTTCTCTTCAATATAGGAGAGCATAAAACTGAAGTGTTTGGGGGAACTCTGGGTGTCACTCAACAATTTCTGAGCCTCTATCAAGAACCATTTACTGGGCCAAGTTGCTGGACGAGAAGTGCAATCAGGCAAGTTGGTTGTTCCCTGGAGTTCCCTCGGACACTTCATTAGGCCGTTCTATTCAATATGGGAGAGGATAAATCCTACTGAAGTGTTTGGGGGAACTCTGGGTGTCGCTCAACAAATTCCGAGCCTCTGTCAAGAACCATTTAGTTGTTGGACGAGAAGTGTAATTGATCAGGCAAGTTGGTTGTCCTCTTGAGTTCCGTCAACGCTTCATTAGGCCATTCTCTTTTATTTTGAAGGGAAAGAGAGGTACTAGAGAGTTACCCTGTAATTTATTTTATAATAAGAAATTGATGCAGATTACATAATATATATAAACAGGTATCGATAAAAGAAAAGATCAGATTTTGGAAGGTGATGCTAAGCTTTCAAGTCTTTTTCAAAGGTTCTGTATCCAAAAATTAATCTTAGATGAATAGAGATTGCTCCAGCTTCTCAAAGATTGAAGGATGTTTTATAAAATAGAGTAAATAGATCTTTTCTTAGTTAAGAAAATATATACATTTCTCTCTCTCTCTCTCTCTCTCTCTCTCTCTCTCTATATATATATATATATATATATATATATATATATATATATATATATATATATATTTCCTAACAAACCGCGGTCATAAGCATATCTCCTACCTTATTGTTTAAATAACTTCTATTCTTCTTTCTTCAACTCATCCAAAGGTTAAGAAATGAAGATGGTCTTCCTTTCAGTCTCAATAGTAGCTTAAGAGTAATCCATAAACTCTGAATGAATGCATATCTAAAGAAAAGATGATTGGCTATTTCTATATTTGAGCCACAAAGAGCACAGCCATTGGTAACATTCTAACCATTTTTGGCAAGCACCTCATCTGTGTGTAGCTTATTCCTTATTGCTAACCATAAGAAGACCTCTACCTTCTCAAATGCATGGATCTTCCAAAGCACTTTGGCAAATGGACATTTTAGGCCACCATAATTAAGAAAATTATAAAAAGAGCCAACAAAGAACAATCCATGTTGAGTCAGTTTCCATACCAGCACATTCGTAATATAGAAAGGTGTGAAAGGAGCAAGAGTGACAAGCAAAGAAGCTAATTGATTAGCTTGAAGTTCAGTCAATGGTCCCTGCACTCTAATGCACCAATTTAGCTTTCTCTAACTTCAAAATGATGCGATGGGCTTATTCGTCTTCATCACTTGAGAGTAAAGAGCATCAAAACAAAAAAAAAGAAGAATTATATTATCCAAACATTTTTTCAAAACCTAATGAAATCTCCATTTTTAATTTTGAATGCCACATAATTTTAGAATGTTGAATTTTTTAAATACATATTCTTTCAAATGGAAGAAAATCCGGATGTATCTTTTTTTGATCTTATGCCAAATTTTCTCCTCAAGTAGTAAGCATACGCAATCTGCTACCATCAAGGGTTAGGAGACCCATGCAGAAACTTCCAAGCCCATTTAGCCAAGAGAGACTGATTCATTTGAGTCAAATTCATCACTCCCACAAAAAGTATCCTAATTTGCTAGACAATAAAATCCACCCATAGTATCGGAGCCTCTTCAAAGAAATGCTCTGCGCATCTTATTCAGTCTATTTATAGTCCACCTTGGTAATTCATTAGGCCATTCTCTTCAATGAAAGAGAGCATAAACTCTATTGAAGTGTTCGGGGGAACTCTATGTGTTATCCAACCAAAATACGGTTTTACGAGCTCTTGTTTGCAGCCTTATAAGCCTGCCTATGGTTTTCTGAACGTCCATTCAAGGAGCATTGCTTCATTGGAGGAAGCTCAATGGGCCAAATAGCTGTTCTTTTGGCTTCGTGGTATCTATCTATCTATCTATCTATCTATCTATCTATCATCGTCGTCGTCGTCATCATCGTAATCACTTAGCTTTTAGTGCAAGAAATAAATGTATTATTTGATGTCAACATAGAATTTCTTAAGGATCACTATTTGCCACCTGGTACAATATTTATGGGCATTTGGGTTTTACATTCCCATGAAAAGAGGCTTTATGAGAAGCCGTATAGACAAAACTTTAAGATGATCATCCCCTGCGTTTACCGCAGACACCGGCCATATAATGCTGGAGACAGCTCAACATTCGCCCATTAGGATTGGGAGTGGATAATAACACATTACCACACCCCCAACTAGCTTAGACTCATTTGCAGCCCGTAATAATCACTATAGAGAGCAAGCCTGTATTTGGCAAGCTCTTCAATATCAATATTTTAACACATCAGTGAACTCCATGCAGGGGACTACTCTGATATCCTATAGCTAGGCTGTATATGTTAAATTTCATGCGAGGTGATTCCTTTTGAGCACATTCATGACATATGAAAAGTTTAGTTAGTTTTATAAGGAAAATTAAGATATTTGTATAACTAAATCTCATACATACATACATACATACATGTATGCACAAATGTATGCAAGCATGTATCTACAATTTTACACTCGCAACTTTTTGAAGGCAGTCAAGGAGAAGGTTGGCTTTCTTTATGGTCAGCATGCCGCTTGCGCCTCGAGAAACAAGGGTTTTCAGATGTTGTGAACCATCCCAACTTTTCACATCAGATTGTTAATCTTGGGAAGGCTTACAGACATTACATGGTGTTCAAGTTCTCCTTATTTGTTCTGAAATAAGGAGAACTTTTGAAATAAGGAGAACTTATCCAATAGGAAATGAAATGGGTGGACTGAAACTTCCGGCAAGTGTTACCGTAGCATTTCCCATCTTTATTTGTTCAGGTTGAGCTAAAACTAGTATTATTATGATGCATAGATGGTTGCTGCATTGTTGCAGGCTGTTTTTAGAGATACAATAGACTCTCTCATGAGTAAGCATTTCAGCTTTCTACATAAATTGCGAAGCACTTATTATTTCACTGCTTTATGAACGGGAGCTGCCCCAGAGAAAAAGAGCCAAGCCGTTGATATCTGCCTCCATGGGATAATTTTTCCCACCCAGGAATAAATAAATTAGCAGCGACTGACCGCTCAAATCTCTTTTCCACTCTTCTAGAAGTTCCATTGAGCGGAACCCTTAGCCCAAACTTCATCTCTTTCCCTCCTGTAGTCCCCAGGAACAATGAATGCTTCAAGCACAAATTATGTAGTCTGCATGGCTCCTAATGTGGATAGTTTCTCAAAGGATCCCCAGAAAAACTATGAACACAGGAATCCACCTGTGGCAAGTTCTGATAATTCATATACCTAGGCTTCTTGTTTTACTGGGAGATGGGAATAAAAAAAATACCGAGCTCTTTAAACACCATTGATCTGGAGAAAAGGCCATGAGAATTTTCAAGCAGTCAAATAATCGCCCACAAAAAATTTCCTTTAGCATTAACAATGTAAAGACCTAGCTCCGTTGCTCAGATGCTAAGCACCAGTCTACAGCAATTATCAAAAAAAAAAAAAAATCCTTCGAATGTATGCCCAAAAAATTCAGATTCGGGCGAATTACATGGTGATAGAATTTAGTGAGAAGAATGTGCCGTTGTGGTCTTCTTAAAGTCAATATTGTAGACTTTCAATACTCCATCAATTAGCTTTGTTGGGGCATGAATCATTTGGATGAGACATTTTTCACCAAGTAGGGTACTTCAGCTTAAGCCTGAAATAACCTAAACTATGTCTTAAGTCCAACCTCAGGAGCCATCCAACTCTATCGCTAGCTAAACACTGATTTAGTAGATACCGAGTCCAGCTCATCTGAAGTCGATCTAGACATTGGATAATACCGCTATGAGGATCATTAGCTTTAAAGCATTCAACTGACCTCAGATCCAAACCAAGGGCCTGGTGTCCTGCTGACCTCAAGCCATCAACCATCTCAATGGCGGGGTTTGGTCATCTAAATCTCCTAATGGCTTCCGAAATGTGGATAATTGGCATCTATGACTAACAACCACGATTTATAGGTTAGTGGATAAATTTTCTATCCTAACAGCTTATCCAATTAAGGCCTAATGGGCTATGAATTTAGATATAACAGCCTACAGTTCTATCTTTATATAAAGAGATAATCAAAGGATCTTAAAGTAATTAAGCAAGCAAACACACCTATAGAGAATAGTACCCACACTCTCTCCCCATCTTCTCTCTCCTTTCTTTCTTATTCTCAAGCTCTGGCTAATTTAAGCATGAGAGAATCCCCCATCAAAGTACCTTCGGTGCGTGTGGACTTTCATTGTAGGTTTTTTTGATGGGAATCACCTCTTTAACCATAGCCAAGCTTCATGTTGGTGGGTGACCGACGTTAGTCAAAAGGCTTGCATCAATACTTTTGTGGTAGATTTTTCTGATAGAAATCGCCTCTTTAAGCAGACCTAATCTTCATATCAGTGGGCGACCGATCGATACTAGATGTCTAAAGACTTGCAATAATAGATTGGCACTAGAAAAAGAGCCCTTGCCACCTGCTTTTTGAAAAAAGAAGAAAGACGATGGTAAGAACATAGATATAGGACACTTTCGCTGCTTCCTACCACCATTCATCTTGACAAAGCTAGTAAAACTCAAAACCTTTGATGGTGGACCCAACTTTGCTCACCGTAGCAGTAGACCATTAACAATTCAATATCTTGATCAAGTAGGTCTAGGTGCTTACCACCATCATTTAGCACTTTCAGCAAGCAATGGAGAGGAAGAATCAGCAAAAGCCAATTTAGCAGGCACTCCATCATAGCACAGCCCCCAATCTTACCTTAGGAACCTGACGAGGCCTCTGCGGTGCTCTCACCATTCCAAGTTGGCCATCCACCAGTCCCTCTCACCTCAACGAAGTTCTAATAGAGTGGATCGACGACATTGGGCCTCCAAGTCCTCGAGAGGAAACTCGATTCTAAGGTACTCTCAATGCCCCGGGGGATCTCGATATGATGATGATCTCGAGTAGAAGGTCCAATAGATTGAGCGGAGGCTTGAGTTGTATCGAAAAGAAGATTGAAAGCCTAACAACCCCTTCATCTTCAGGGCATGCCCATCTTTCTCCCGAAGAATACTAGACAAATTGATTCCACCTCGATTAAAGATACCATTGGTGGAACCTTGTGATAAATCCTTAGATCTGTTGGACCACCTTGAGGACTATTGGGCTTTTATGATGCTTCAGGAGGCCTCAGATGCCCTTCTTTGTCTCACTTTCCTAGCCATACTCAAGAAGTTGACAGGAGCATAGTACTCCAATCTCCAGCTGGGGACCATTAACTTCTTCGAGTAGCTCAACAAGTAGATCATATAGTTTAGTAGCAACTGCGTTCGACTGATGAACTTCGCTAGTCTCTTTTTCTTCTTGCAAAAAGAAGGAGAGTCGTTGTACGATTACATGGCCCACTTTAATGCGGTCATGCTAGAAGTTCACAACCTTAATGAGGAGTTGCAATGTTGGCTTTGAAGAGAAGATTTCAGAGCAATCACCTACTCTTCTCCCTTGATAAGAACTTCTCGAAGGAATACAGCAATTTTTTTTATCCATGCTTGAAAGTATGCATAGACTAAGAAAGTAGCAGTCATTTATCGACAAGATGAGGAAAGTAAGAAAAAAAAGAAATAAAAAAAGCTCCTAGGAGGAGCCTCGAGGATAGCTTGGAGTGAGGCCAAGTTCTCCTACCAACCAAAGAACATGAGGCTGAGGAGTCGGCTACGTTGTTTCGACACATACACCCTATTTTTTGCACCTCGGTACTAAATCCTCATGAAAATCGAGAGAGAGAAATACCTTTGTTGACTAGAGCCGATGAAGGCATTGTTGAAAAGATGAAACCAGAATAAGTATTGCTGATTCTACTGCATCATCGATCATGATATCAAGAAGTACCGCCAGTTGAAGGATGAGATCAAAGTCTTGATCCAAAGAGGATACCCTGAAAAGTACATCTGAGAATGAGAAGATTGGATGATCGAACACCACTCTGGTGCAAATCCCAAGAGGAGGATAATAGCAACCGTCCAATAGCTGGCGTCATCAACATGATCTCGAGGTTCGTCGGGGATAGAGAACATTAGATTGAGCTGAGAATCCATCACCGAAGAGGTAGCGGATGAGTGATATAATTTTTTTTTTGATGAGGACATCTCAGGAGTTCAAACTCATCATAATGATGCCATCATCATTTTCATGATAATAGCAAATTATGATGTAAAAAGAAATCTCATCGATAATGAAAACTCGATTGATATCTTATTTTATGATGCTTTTCAAAAGATGAAACTATCATTGATCGACTGAGAAGGGTAAATACTTCTACTCCTCGGGTTCTCAAAAGACTCCATCCTGGTCGAGGGAGAATTGATCCTACTTGTCATGGAGGGATAGGAGCCTTGGTACACTACCATGCAGCTGACTTTCCTAGTGGTCTAGATTCTATTTGCCTGTAATACCATAATCTGTCAACCTGGGCTAAACATGCTCCAAACAATAGTCTCCATATACCATCTCTTGGTAAGGTTCCAAATAAAGAATGGGATCAAAAATATTTGAGGAGATCAGATGCTAGCTCTCCGGTGCTTCCTTAAAAAGAAAGAAGCCAATAGAATCTCTACCAATCGAGAACCTCAACTATCGAGAAGAGCTTGAAGAAGCCCGAGGTGAGCCTACTGAGAGGCTGGAGTCTGTGTCGCTCTAAGAGGAGGACCCAATCAGGATGATCCAAATTGGGACCATGCTAGCCATTGATTTATAAGCCTGTTTGTTACAATTGTTATAGGAAAATGTTGATATCTTCGCCTGGATAGTATCCAATATATCGAGTATTTCTCCTGAAATCATTGCTCATTGGTTAAATATTAACCCTAGATATCATCCGATCCGATAAAAGAAGAGAAGTTTCGCATCAGACCGATTGCGGGCAGTAGATGAGGTGGACAAACTTCTGACGGCTGGCTTCATTTGATAAGCCCATTATCCTGATTGGCTGGCGAATGTGGTGATGATGAAGAAGGCTAATAGCAAGTGGAGGTTGTGCATCGACTATACTAATCTTAACAAAGCTTGTTGAAAGAATAGTTTTCTGCTACCATGGATTGATTAGCTTATGGAAACCACCTCGAGACACAAACTCCTAAGCTTCATAAATACCTTCTCTAGGTATAACCAAGTCCGAATAGTGCTCGAGGATTAGAAATAGATAGCATTCATCATCGACAAAAGTTTATATTATTATAAAGTAATGCTATTTGGATTTAAAAAATATAGGTGCAACATTTAAGCACCTCATCAATAAGGTATTCAAAAATTAGATCAATTACAATATGGATGTGTATATGGATGACATGCTGGTAAAGAGCAACAGAAGTAGATAGGTATATAACTGACTTGGAGGAAGCTTTTGGGGAATTGAGACTGCATCAAATGAAGCTCAATCTCATAAAGTGTGCCTTTGGAGTCATCTTGAAAAAAAAATTTAGGGTTCATGGTGACGCAACGAGAAAGCGAGGTGAACTTGAAGAGAATCCAAGCAATCCTCGAAATGAAGCACCCAGCTTCAAAAGAGGATGTGCAGTTTTTCATGGGGAGAATAGCTGCCCTCAGTCGATTCATCTCGAAGTCAGCTAAAATATACCTTTCTTTCTTCAAAGTCCTACACCAAGCAAAGAACTTTGAGTGGATGGAGGAGTACTATCGAGCTATATTCGAGGACCTTAAAAGCTATCTTAGGGCACCATCATTGCTATCCAAATTGATCGTAGATGAAATCTTGTATCCATATTTAGTTGTTTTATCTTTTGCGGTGAGTTTGGTGTCGATTCAAGAAGAAAAAAAGGTCTAGAAGTCAATCTACTATGTGAACAAGATACTACGAGATGCTAAGACTAGGTACTTCCGATCGGAGAAGACTATCCTCACCCTTATCACCTCGACTCGGTGACTCTGACTTTACTTCTAGGCCTGCTCGGTGGTAGTCTTGACCAATCAGTGGCTGAAAGCCATCTTGTAAAGGCCCTACACCTTGAGTTGAATAGCAAAATGGGCAATCAAGCTTGATGAGTTTGATATTGGATATTGACCCTGATCCACCATGAAGGCTCAAGTCCTGGCGGACTTTGTTGCTGGGAACACCATTCCCGAGGAGGGAATAATCTAGGAGGCATCCGAAGAAAAGGTCAATGGGCTTTAGTGGATCTTAAATGTTAATGGAGCCTCCAATTCTCAAGGCAATGGGGTTGGGCTCATTTTTACTAGTCCAGATGGGATTGTGATCAAATACACATTAAGGTCCGATTTCTACACCTCGAATAACATGATCGAGTATGAGGTAGTGACCACTGGCCTCAATATTGCTAGTGAGCTTGGGGTGGAACAACTTAGAGCTTTCACCAACTCCTAATTAGTTGCCGACCATGTTCAAGGAGTGTATGAGGCTTGAGAGCAAATGATGATTAAGTATTTGCAAAGAATTAAGGAGCTAACCTCAGCTTTTAAAAAGTTTGAAGTTTAGTAGATGCCAAGGACTAAAAATACCTAGACAAATATGCTATACCTCGGGGGCCCCCAAAGTTAACCGAAAGGTTTCTCCTTGAGCACCTGGAAAGATCCAGCATTGAAGATCCACCCGTGGTCATGCTAGTTGACCATGAACCTATGGTCATATTGATAAATTAATTAAATATATTTACATTTTATTTACATATATTCAAAGTTTTATCATTATTGAAGAGAGAAAAATTATTGATTCTATCAGTGATTTTGATGATTATAAAATATTTGAATAATTATGATACTAATCATGTATTTCAAGAGTAGATATAGAATTTTTCTGGTGCTCTCAATGATGAATTTATCCATGGGTCAAGTCTCTTAAAGGAAGCTAAGTCAAAGTAATTCAAAAAAGATTTTTCAAGTTTTTGACTTAAGTGGAGTCGATCCAGAAGTATAGGAGCCGAACTCTGAATAGAAATAGGTAGAAAATAGAAGTAAAATCAAGTTTAGGAAGTTTAGGAGTTAACTCCAGGAGAAACGGAGTCGACTTTGGCATGGTTGGAGCAAACTAGCACGTGCTCTAATTAACTAATGATAGATAAGAGTCGACTCTCTCAGAGAAGATAAAAAATTATATTTTTAGGAATCCTAACTCAAGTTGATCACAGAAGATCTTAGCTCGATCCCTATAGATCGAGTCGACTCATCATGAAGATGACGAGCCGACTCTCTCAGAAAGGACAGAAGGTAGGATTGTTAGACCTTGAGGGTGAATTAACTCATGAAGAGATTGAGTTGATCATGGGTAGCTTGAGTTGACTCTTGAGAAATTTGAATCAACTCATGATATGGAAAAGCTGTAATATATAGCTAGTTTTTCTGTATATCTCCAATGGCTATTTCTTCACTCTAACGGGTAGTCCAAGTATTCCAATGGTCAAAACTCACTCTCCAACCATTACTAAGTTTACAAAAGGCTAGAGAAAATTTGAAAAGTAAGAGGAAAGAAATAAAAGAGCAAAACATTTTATTTATCAAGTTTCATTGAATATTTTTGAGGAAGAGAAATAGAAAGGGATTAAGTACAGAATTTAATAAATTTATAAGAGTGGTCATCTTTATAATCTTCAACATCCTTTCAAGCATCAAAAAGAGAAATTCAAGCCTCAATCGAGCAATTCATCAGCAACTTCTTTGAGCATTAAACAGTTTTATTTTTTTGTTTTACTTTTGTGCTGAGTATTCTATACCTTGTATCTTTTTTTCTTTACAAGTTTCTTTAGAAGAAAAAAAATTATGAGTTAGGCCCATCTAAGCTTGAAATTGGACTTGTAATTAAGGTTTTAGTTGGTGAGCCCAAAAAATCAATTGAATTGATTATGAGTTTGAAAAATATTCGGTGTAAAGATTTTGATTGGTAATCCTAAAATATTAAGTGGAGTTGATTGTGAGCCCAGGTAAAATAATCACACCATAATCAAGCTGATTATAATAGAATGTCTAAGAAAAGCTTGGAGAGTAGATGTAGGTGCGGGATTGTATCGAATCACTATAAACTTGGTGTGTTTGTATGTGCTTTGTCTTTATTACTTTAGTTACTTGCTTTATATTATCTTTTAGTTTTTGCATTGCTTCTTTTATATCATAATTCCGCTGTTGCACATAGCATACATCTTATAATTAGTTAAGTTAGATTAATTAATTTGAATTACATACTTGTTTATATTTTAGATTTTTTTAAAAGTTTTTAAAGAGCTCAATTCATCCCCTATCTTGGGTTGCTATCTTTCTGCGTAACATGTAGTATCTGTATTGTTATATCGATAGAAAATATATATGCTAAATAATCAAGATTCCAACTCCTAGAATTAGTTATGAGCCAATTAATAGTTAAATGAGCAGAGAAAGTATCCATATTAACACAAGTAGGCCAAGTAGAAATATGTATAGGAGAAATCCAGGAGTCATCTTAAACATTTATAGATTTACTAGAGCTAATCATCCATTGAAAATGAAAATGAACTTGCTGACCCATAGCGCATATTTGCCTCCAAATTATGGAAGCATTCCTCGGTTTATGATACCACATCCATATGCCTAAAAAATTATATTTTGACCTTAATTTTGCCCCATAAAGTGTTTGGGTCCAAGACAAGTTGTGCCGCCAACTTACACAAAATATGATGATTCCTATGTTTTAAGGATTGGAGCCCAAGACCACTAGTAGACTTGGATTGACAAATATGATGCCAAGCTATTTGATGAAAGCCCCTTTTATCAATGGAGTGTCCTCAAAGAAAAGCCCGAAACTCCTTTTCCATCTTACAAAGAACAAAAAGAGGAGCATGAATAGTAGATAATGCAAAAAGGGGAATGGAAAACAATATAGCTTGGAGAAGTGTAGCACAGCCTGCCAAAGCAAGATTTCTCCACTTCCAATCAGCTATTTTATGAGTAGCTTTTGATAAGAGTGGCTGAAAGTAGGATGATGAAACCTTAGACCCAAAAATATATATATGTATATATATGTACATATGTATTTACATACACACACACACACACACACACACACACACACACACACATATATACATATATAGATACACACACACACATACATACATACATACATATATATATATGTGTGTGTGTGTGTGTGTGTATACCAAGAATTGCCATGCAATTCTTTTTTCCTTCATATGTAGCAAACTAAGAATATTAGATTTGACATGTGGAGAAATAGAAGGACTAAAAGAAACACATAATTATCATAGTTAAGATATGACAATAAACATCAATGAGTGCAGTTAAGTAAGAAGCATCCTTATAAGTGGCATGAGCTAACGGCAAGCAATCATCAACATAAAGTAAATGTAAAAAGGCTGGCCCACCCCAAGGTCTATAAATTTTCAGCAAATTATACTGAATTGCACACCGTAAAATCTTTGTAAAGACTTTAGAGCAAATTATAAATAAACATAGAGAAAGTGGGCATCCTTGACGAAGATCACGAGAAGTTGGATATGCAAGAGGAAGGAAATCCGTTAATTAACAATGCAAACTTAGTAGATTTGACACAAATCTGAATCTAGATGATAAATCAAGCATAAAATTAAAACCTAACTGTTTAAGCACCTGAATCAAAAATCTCCAGCTTACTCTATCATAAGCCTTTTGCATGTCAAGTTTTAGCATCATGAGGCATTTAGACTGAGGTGAGTAAATAAACATTGGTGATCAACTCCCATGTAGTGAGATGCTAGATATTAATCTAACTAAACAACAGATAAATGGCTTTACCAAACCAATAAATGAGGGTTCATCTTATATCATCCCTGCAATTGTCATGAAGAAAGAATCATAACCTCAATCTGATTCATGGATGAGGTTGTGCGCATTAGTGTGTAAATGAGTGCTTCACAATAACCTAATCATTCAAATATTACTAGAGAGCCTCTGCTTGTTCTAGGTAAGTAAATACAAGGAAATTTATTCTGCTAGCATCTCTAACTCTCTAACCATGCACAACTTTAGTTTTGAGTCTGTTCCCGAAAAAAGCAATGCCGTTGTTTGACCATATGATTTGCTAAGCAGCTATTTCAGATCTTCGGAAAAAAAAAACTAGAGAACACATTTTCCACACCGTTCACTCTAACAAACAGAAATGACTATAAAATCAAATGCCATTCATAGGGATCAATTATTATGCGCCCATTAACTCATGATAACGAATACAAACAACAAAACAATGATAAGATTTTAATTTGTTTCTTCATTTATCATTTCACAGATGCTAATATCAAAAAGCTGAGCGCCATCTCAGATTGCATTATCAAAAATAATGACGAACTTTTCCTGGGGCATTATTGATATTGCTCCTGATTTTTCAAACACTTGTGCTTAAAGAGCCCAAACTTGACAACTGAGTCCGGACAAGGGCAAACATTTCCAATTTGATCCCATACATACATCATTTTATTCTTCAGTTTGGGACTTCCAACCACAGACAACCAATATGCCTGTGAGAGTTTGAAACATGCATTCTCACATGGTTCCAACTTCTGATGGTTTAAGAAGCAGTCTTTGAGATCAAAACTGCTGCAAATGTAGACTCTCATACCTTTATTTAGAGCAATTCAATAATTTTCATGAAATTATATTCCAGCTTTAACTACTCCTACATGGACAAAAAAAGAATATACAGTTTCCAGCTTGATGCCCATGATAACATGATGCAGCAGCAAGGCTAGCTGATAATTGATATACCATAGTTTATATTAGATACGTGCAAAATATATAATCACATGCAGTACTTGAGTTAATGAATTTTATGTGAAGATATCTTTTCTTCCTTCAAACAATATTCTCATATCGAACTAAATAATTAAGTAGAAGTCAATCTAATTACAAAACCTATCATAGAGCATGCATCTTGTTGTAGCAGTTGAAAAAGCAAAAACATGCAAGACAGAAGACAATTCAAAACCAATAATTTGTTTAACTAACTTTACTGTATGCGAATAGAAACTATGATCATGAAGCTAACTGCATTAAGTATGGGGCAAACAAGGTGGCACTGGCTAGTCTGAGACACGTGCCATTGGCCTGCCCACGTTTAGAGGCCACCACCTAGCCTATGAAGAACTTGCGCTGATTAGAATGAACTCATGAGAAAAGCTCAGCTCAGGTTGGAAGCAGTTCATCAATATCTTCAAAAGCTTATATATTTGCAACGTTGAGTGACACCCAGAGTTCCCCCAAACACTTCAGTAGGATTTGCTCCTCCTATGGGAGAGGCCTAATGAAGTGTCCGAGGGAACTCCAGGGGACAGCCAACTACAAGGCCATAAGCTAGCTCCTTAACAACATCCCACGGTTGTTAATTATATTAGTTCTTATCCGGAGACCGGAGTTCTCCCAATCACATAATGTGCAGCAACAACTGGTTCTCATGGCAGAGCTAAGCTAGACTACGTACTGAAGTGGATGGAGGGAACTCCAGGGGACATCCAAGTCTTTGTTACACTCTTGCTTCAGGAACTCCACTCCCAAGGGCTATTTATAATGCGATATCTCTGTTCATTTATCTTGATAAGGGGTTCCAAAATTTTAGGGCGCGCACCGGCCACATTCATTGAACCTAGACTTTATCCCATCCTATGCATGGAAGGAAGGGGAATAACGTATCCTTGGTGGTCACAGTGCCATCTATGGTTATCCTTACTGGCTATGTCTCTATCTCAAGATACCATGCCAAATTAATAAGCTTCAATGGCCTCAGCCATGAGGTGGGCTCTCATCTCTCTTCTACTTCTACTTGTCCATCCGGCCATCCCTCAAACCATTCGCTGATCGTAAAAATCAACGGTGGATCTCTGTGACACGCCAACAAATAATTTGGTCATGATCTTCTTTTGATCTTGGGCCCGCCGGCCCTGAATCCGTTTGTGGTTATGTGATGAAAGGTATGTGTGCGCATCACTTCAAGTGGATCAAGAACATGGAGCACTCGACTATGAGGAGTATTCGCTCCAAGACCAAGTTGGCATCGCAGAGAGACCGACATGTAGAAAATTGGACATGAGAGACCCATAAACGATTCCTACCAACAGGTTCAGATAAAGGCGTGACGTTGGATTCCCTTCCTTCCACATTAGTTGAAAATGAGGCTAGGTTCAATGTATGCAGGCTAGCTCATCATGGATACCATTTGTTTCTTTGTGCACCGTACTGATGGATACGCACCATTTGAGTAGCAGAAGCTCTCGGTCGAGGGAAAATATTATAAATAGGGACCAAGGGTGGTGCTCTCTAACGCAAGTTAGTAAAGCATAAGGTGCTGGGGCAAGCAAGGATGAGAGCCTTGTCAGCTTCTCAAACTTTGATCATGTATGGGTCTTTCATCATAGTTTTTTGCGAGGATAAACTAAGTCAGCAAGTTGGTTGTCCCCCGGAGTTCCCTCAGTCACTTCATTAGGCCGTTCTCTTCAATATAGGAGAGCATAAACCCTACTGAAGTGTTTGGGGGAACTCTGGGTGTCACTCAACAAATTCCGAGCCTTTATCAAGAACCATTTAGTTGATGAGAAGTGTAATCAGCAAGTACGTTGCCCCCTAGAGTTCCCTCGGATACTTCATTAGGTTGTTCTCTTCAATATAGGAGAGCATAAGCCCTACTGAAGTGTTTGGGGAAACTCTGGATGTCACTCAATAAATTTCAAGCCTCAAGAACCATTTAGTGGACGAGAAGTGTAATTAGCAAGTTGGTTGTCCCCTGGAGTTCCCTTAAACACTTCATTAGGCCATTCTCTTCAATATATATAGAAGAGTATAAACCCTACTGAAGTGTTTGGGGGAACTCTAGGTGTCACTCAACAAATTCTGAGCCTCTATCAAGAACCATTTAGTGGGTCAGTTTGCTGGACGAGAAGTGTAATTGATCAGGCAAGTTGGTTGTCCTCATGAGTTCCCTCAGGCACTTCATCAGGCCATTCTCTTCAATGAAAGGGAGCATAAATCCTACTGAAGTGTTTGGGGGAACTCTAGGTGTTACCTAACCAAAATACGGTTTTTCGAGCTATCGTTTGCAGCCTTATAAGCCTCCCCTATGTTTCTCTGAAAGTCCATTCAACGGGCATTGATTCATTGGGGGAAGCTCAACGGGCCAAATAGCTGTTCTTTTGGCTTCCTCGTATATATCATCATCATCGTTCTCACTTACATAGCTTTTATGGCAATAATTAAATATATTATTTGTTACTCAACGTAGAATTTCTTAAGGATCACTATTTGCCACCTGGTACATATTTATGGGCATTTGGGTTTTACATTCTCATGATAGAAGACTTTACGAGAAGCCGTAAAATTAAAGCTTTAAGCTAGTCATCCCCTGCAGTTACCGCGTGCAGGCACCAGCCATATAATGCTGGAGATAACTCAACATTGACCCATTAGGATTCGGAATGGATAATAACACATTGCCACACTCATGACTGGCTCAGACTCATTTGCACCCCTAACAATCACTACTAAAGGGAGCAAACCTGCAATCGGCAAACTTCAACCTGAATATTTTAACACGTCAATGAACTCCATGCTGGGGTCGCTGATATCCTATAGGTTGTACACGTTAAATTTCATGCAAGGTGATTCAGTGATTACTTTTGAGCTCATTCATGACATATGAAAATTTTAGCTAGTTAGTTTATTTATAAGTGATGGGGGATGTTAATCTACCGTCCGACTCACTAACCTATGATCGATGGATCATCAGTCTTCGACGGATATCCACCAACATGATAGAATTGCCGACGCATTACCATCCGATGAACGTGCGGTCTGATGGACCGACTAACTATCGGCTAGAAATCGTTTGGACGATTGTCAATCTTTCCTTCAATTATTGCTCGATCTCAAGTTCTCCGACCGATTGATCATCGGTCAGCAAAAAATAGCTGGTCGATCGATCGATAATCAATCGGCTCCAAACCAACCGATCGATGATCGATCGATACAAAGCGAGTCGACCGATAATCGGTTGGTACAATATCAGCCGACTGATAACCCATCGGCATAAAACAAACTGACCGACCGATGATCGGTCGACTCCAAATCAGCTGACTGACCGAAGGAAGCTCTCCAAACAATCTATCCGACTTCCGATGGATCCTACAAAATCGTCTCCGAGAAGAGTGGGCAACGATGATTAGTGGGTAGTTTTAATTACTTACCTACGATCACACTACACCGAAAAAAAAAAGACCCACGTACTCAGTATTTATCACTCCGACATCTATAAAAGAAAGGTAATCTGGTTAGTTTGAGAGAAAATATCTAATACTTTTGAGCAAGTTCTATCATTTTGCTTTCAAATTTCTGTTCGACCAGTCCATTCTTCTAACTTAAGCATCGGAGGATCCCTGCCAGAGTCAACTCCAGTCAGTGCAGACTTGTCTTTGCAGATTTTTCGACGTTCATTCGCAGGCACAGATGGATTGACCGTAATAGATTGATGCGCTAGATAGGAAAAGATCGAAAATGATTAGTAAATCTTTATCATCTATTATAATGATGAAAATGCATACTCACAACTCGCTCAACTCCACCGGACAGTCATCCTAATGAGAAGTACTTCCCCTTTTACCACCGTCAGTGGCGGAACCTGGTTCTTCGCATCCGACGGTCATGATGGATGTATAAGTCTAGCAACTAGTTGCATTAACACAGTAGGTTCGGATGTTAACGGAAGCTGTACCCAGCCTCTAGCAATAGTTGTGCGTGGTGGCTGAAGGACCAGTGGCACAGACAGTGCCATCTAGACACGGCCACTGTGTATCGAGGCGTTCTGCCTTTTCTTCACTGGAGCGATCATCTTGATGCTCTCATCGAGCAGAAACTCCATCTTCCCGTCGTTCGCGAGGAACCACCCATCATTCGCAAGGAACCATTTTTTTGCTTTCTCGTCGACACCAGCATAAGAAAAAAATTCCTCGGGATTCAACCACTTCCACCTCAACCAGCTCCTCTGGAGGATCAACCCTGGGGACACCTTGTTAGTATCGGTTCGATACCTACGAGTGAAAGCTCTAAGAAATCGATCGTCAATTGGTCCAGATCTAGGAGGATGCGAAAGGAGGATCCTCCATGGGATTCCACATTCAAATTGCTCCTCCTTTCTTCTCACGCATCCTGAATGAACCAATTTCATCATGGTTCAAGATGTCGCAAGTAGAGCCATATGACAGCCCCACTGATCCAGTCGATCATCTTCAGAGCTACAAGGCTCTCATGATGATCCAGGAGGCAAACGATGCCATCATGTGTATCGACTTTCTGGCCATCCTTTGGAAAGCTGTTCGAGCCTGGTATTTCGGGCATCGATTTTTTTGAGCAACTCAAAGACTTCTTTATGGCTCACTTCAGCACCAGTAGGAGGATGCCATGAATTTTCAACATCCTTTTCTCGATCAAACAAGGAGAGAAAAAAATCTTTCGAACCTTTGTGGTATGTTTTAACGCTACCACACTTGAGGTTCGAAATCTTGACAAGGATGTGGCCATTTCTGCCATGAAACAAGGTTTGTAGGCCATGAACCTAGTACCGACCAATGTAAAAAGTCGGTATAATACCTACACTTCTCTCTTCGCTCCGCGTGCATAAATCTTGATGGAGATTGAGGAGGAGAATTACCTTCATCGACCCCCATCGATGAAAAATTAAATAAAAGATAAAAAAAATACTGCCAATTTCATCGCGACTACGATCGCGACATTAAGCAAAGCTTCCAGCTAAAAGATGAGATCGAGGCTCTCATCTGGCGGGGACTTCTTGCCAAGTATCGGCTCGATCATCCGACTCAGTCTCACATCGATCAACCTTCAGCATCCAAGGAAGTTCATCAGAACCAACCAATGGCAGGAGTGATCAATATGATTTCTAGGCGATCAAGAGCTGGAAGGGCAACATTCGAAGAAGAATCAATCAAGAAGCGACGATTCGATGAATTCATTTCTTTTTCGGATGATGATGTAAAGAAAATTTAAATTTTTCATGATGATGCTATTGTCATCTCGATGATGATAGCGAACTATGATGTAAAAAGAGTCCTCATAGATAATGAAAGTTCAGCTAACATTTTTTTTACTCAACTTTCTCTTGAATAAAATTATCGACAGAATGGCTCCAAAAAGTCTCTATCCCATTAGTTGGATTTACTGGAGATGCTGTTGATATTGAGGAAGAGATAGATCTTCTATTAACTGCAGGGATAGAACCTCGGCAAAGCACTATCGTCTATACTTTCATGGTCGTTAGAGTTCCTTCAGCATATAATGCTATACTTGAAAGATTGGAACTAAATGCCCTCAAGACGATAGTATTGACATACCATTTATTAGCTCGATTTTCGACTAAAGCTAGCATCGGAGAGATGCAAGGCGATCAAAAGATCGCCCGACATTGTCTTGCAATCACTATGAATGAGAATAAATCAAAAGATTCTTCATCGCTAGAAGGCCTTGATCAGCAGGAAGATGAAAATCGAGGTGAGCCAGTTGAATAGTTGGTCTCCATCCTGTTGTAAGAGAATGATTCGACTAAAGTTGTTTAAATTGGATTGCATCTTCAGATGATGGAGCATGAACAACTGATTCAGTTGCTAAGAACCAATGTCGATGTATTTGCTTGGTCGACAATCGACATGCTAGGCATACCATTAGAAATAATTATTCACTGATTGAATGTCAACCCGAACGTCAATCCGATGAGATAGAAGAAGCGATCATTCGCTCCCGAGTGACAAAAGATCATCGATGAAGAGATAGACAAACTCCTTGCAGTAAGCTACATCAGAAAAATTCATTATCTTGATTGGCTTGCAAATATCATTATGGTGAGAAAAGCTAACAAAAAATAGTGCATCTATATTGATTACACCAACTTGAATGAAGCATGTTCGAAGGATAGTTTTTTCTTCCAAAATTAGATCAACTTATCAATGCGACCTCGGGACATCGACTCTTAAGCTTTATGGATGCTTTTGTAGGCTATAACTAGATTCGAATGGCATCCAAATATGAGGAACATACTGCCTTCATCATCGATAAAAAAATTTATTGCTATAAGATCATGCCATTCAGACTCAAAAATGCAGGAGCAACCTACCAACACTTGGTAAACAAGATTTTCAAACTATAAATTAGACAAAACATGAAAGTTTATGTCGATGATATGTTGGTAAAAAATATCCAAAGTTAGGACCATGTCCGAGACTTGGAAGAGATTTTCGATGCACTCCGACGACATTGGATGAAGCTAAATCCGATCAAATATGCTTTTGGAGTGAAGGCCAGAAAGTTTCTTGATTTTCTTATTTCACATCAAGGAATCAAAGTAAATTTTGAGAAAATAAAAGCAATCATTGACATTAAACATCCAACTTCAAAGAAGAAGGTGCAACAGCTCAACGGAAGAATCGCTGTGCTCAGCCATTTCATCTTTAAGTCTGTTGAAAGATGTCTTTCTTTTTTTAAAACTCTACGACAAACTAAAGACTTCTCATAAACTGACGAATGCTGATGATCCTTTGAAGAATTGAAGAAATATCTGAGATGACTCCTCCATTACTCGTAAAGTCGATGGAAGGAGAACCTCTATATTTATACCTGGCCACATCCGACGAAGTTGTTAGTTTGGTTCTGATAAAAAAGGATGAAAATTAGGTACAACACCCCATCTATTATGCAAGCAAAGTCTTTCATAATGTCGAAACTTGATATTCAAAGATGAAAAAAATGATCTATGCTCTGATCATTTCGACGCAATGACTTCAGCTCTACTTCCAAGCCAATATAATTCATGTCTTAACCAACCAACCTCTGAAGTCAATCCTACATCGATCAGATACCTCAAGCAGAATGACAAAATGGGCGATAAAGCTTAGTGAATTCAACATCCTATGTCGCCCTCGCCCGTCATTGAAAGCTCAGGTTTTGGTCGATTTTATTGTTGAATGTACCATCTCAGATGACAAGCCCAATCAAGAGGAAACAACTTGCAAGTCGGTAGAAAACTTTCTTGAAATTGATCATAAGTCGGCTTGGGTATTACACGTTGACAGGACATCAAATGTTCTTGAAAGTGGCGCAGGACTCATCTTAGCAAATGCCAATGGAATAGTCATCGAATACACTCTCCGATTTAATTTCAAAGCTTTCAACAATCAAGTCGAGTATGAAGCTCTTCTAGTCAGCTTGAAAATCGCCAGAGAGTTCGATGTCAAAGAACTAAAAACATTCACCAACTCTCAACTCATCGTAGGATAAGTCAAAAGCAACTTCGAAGCTCACGATCTAACGATGCAAAAGTATTTAGAAAAGGTGAAAGATCAAGCTCTTACCTTTAAATACTTTGACATCTCACACATCCCCAGAGTAGAGAATGCTCGGACTGATGCACTCTCTCGACTCATCGTCACCGCTCCTAACGAACTTGACCGAATCTACATCGAATACCTCAACATACCAAGCATCAAAAGGATGGAAGAAGTTTTGTAGATCAGTGATGAATTGAGTTGGATAGATCCAATTGTCAAATATCTAACCGAAGGAATCTTGTCCGACGATCCATCACAAGCGAAGCACTTAAGATGGATGGCTCCGCAATACGTCATGATGGATGGACGACTCTATAAGTGGTCTTTCTTCCTTCTATTGTTGAGGTGCCTAGGGCCTTCTGATGTCGACGACACACTTCGAGGATTCCATGAAGAAATTTATGGGAACCACTTGGAGGGTAAGTCCCTTGTCTATAAGATCCTTCGATAAAGATATTATTGGTCAATAATGCAAAAGAACGCGATCGAGTTTATCCATAGATGTGAGTCATGCCAAAGGTACGTGAATATCCAATGCCAGATGGCGACGCAACTAACATTGATCGTAGCATTATGGCCATTTGCATAATGGAGGATCGATATACTTGATCCTTTTTTTCTGATATTCGGACAAAAAAAAAATTTTTGATCACCGCCATCGATTATTTCATAAAGTAGGTAGAAGCTGAACCTTTGGTACAAATTATAAAAAATAAAATAAAAGATTTTGTTCAAAAATCTATCATCTATAGATTCGAACTCCCACATTCAATCATAATCGATAATGGATGATAGTTTGATAATTAAAATTTTAAAGACTTCTACGCGATGTATCACATTGCACATAAGCTAACGTCCGTTGGCCATCCGTAATCGAATGAAAAAGCGAAAGTTATGAATCAAACAATCCTCCATGATTTAAAAATTTGGCTCAACGAGGTCAAGAGCCTTTAGCTAAAAGAACTACTTTCAGTACTGTGGGCTTACTGAATCATTTTTCGAGTCTCAATAGATGAATCTTCATTTAATCTATCTTACGGGATTGAAGCAGTGATACCCATTGAAGTCGGACTACCATCAATAAGAGTAGAAAAGTATAACAAGTAATTCAGATTGTCAAAGGACCGACCTATATCTATTACCTAAAATTCGGCAACAGATAAAACTTAGAATGGCTACTTACTAACAACGAGTTGCAAGATATTACAATAGAAGAATTAAACCAAAAGAGATTCGTTCGGAAGACTCAGTCCAGTGGAAGATGAAAGTATCCAAGCTGCTAGACCAAGAAAAGCTCTCCCCAATTGGGAAGGGCCCTATTGAGTGACAAAAATCCTTCGATCTGGAGCATATCAACTTGAAATACTCAACAGAATTGAAGTCCCCTGAATGTGGAAGGCTGCCAATCTTAAAGTATACTATCAATGAGGTTAGCTCTATGTATTTTGGACAAATGCAAAAAATAAAATTTTGTAAAGTCTTTTATAAAGATGTTTCTTCAATATACAACGATCGGTTGGCATATCTCGTCCGGTGGAATCCTATAACCGACGGATGAAGGACGATCGACAATAGATGGTTTAGCCACCTACGGTCGGATATCTCAAATCATTGATATAATTGGCTTTCTACAATAGAACTGCCGACTAGTCGACATATCGATGCATACCCTCTTTATAGATGATGATGGAAGAGAAGCATCAAACTTTTGGTTGTGGACTAGTTGGTTCGCTCCAACTAGAAAAGAACACAATCCTTGTCGATTTGGTCAGGGCCGAATCGAAGAACATTTGGCTTGCACCCGACCATCATGAAAATCGATGAAGTATTGGATGGTAAAAAGAAATTGACCAAAAAGTTGGTTAGAAATTGATCCATGGTCAGTTTAAACCCGATCATCAAACATCTTAATGATTCAATTCGATTACTTATCGATTGATAAAAAACCAACTAATAGTCGGCTAGAAATCAACTTAGGATTGGCTTGTCCCCGACCTATAAATATCCTAATAAATAAAAAAGTATTAGCAAACAATCTGATTCAAAGGCAGTTTAAAAACTAGCCAAAAGTTAGATGGATGGTCATCAACCGATCGACCAAAGCATTTACAGTCGCAGCATAAAGCAAAGTTACACAATGAGAAATAAGTACAAATAAAGTTTTTCACTACTGAAGAAGAAGTTTACAAATGAACCTTTGGTCCTTACAAAATTTGAAACAAAAGTACAAAGTCTACTCGACGGCCGACTGCTCCGAGGGTTGATCGAAAATGACTTCAATTTCGATCGTCGGTGTAGCATCCATCGGTGGAACAACTTCAATCAGAGCAGCTTCCTCATTCTCCAATGAGACTTCAGCAGTCAATTGAGATGCCAAACCTATCGGTGCGGAGGGACCCAAGATACCTTCGACTGGAGCCGCAAAAATTGCAGAAATAATTGGCTTGGTTGAAGCAAGAACAGTGACGGGAGCACCATCGTTCGTCGGGCCAATGGATGATCTATCGTCTCCTCCCTCCTCCTTTTCTTCAGCACCATCTCCTCCCTCTTTCTCTTCTTCAGCACCAGGGATGATGACACTGCTGAGGTCAAGGTTAGGAAAGAGCTATTGGACAGCATCTCGACCATCGTTGAATTCGATCCAATAGAAAGCTTCACTTTCTTGAAGGATTAGGATCTTTAGGTCGAACGAGATTTTGAATTCTTCGACATCGAGCTCTTTCATCCGATTGAGGTCCTGTCGTAGAACTTGGATCTCAGCCTTGGCCGAAGATACTTTCTCTTTAGCAGACTATCATTTCTGACAACAATCCTCCAACTCCTTAGTTCAGCTGTCACGGTCCTTCTTTATCTTGGTCACTGCGCATTTTTTCTTCTTAACGCTACTCCTCTGAGTTTTCACCTCCACCTGAGTCGACTTAAAGTCAGACTAAACTGACTTAAGTTTGGCTCTTACCGATCCAAGTTTGACTCTAAGATGGGAGACTTCCTCTGACAAATAATTTTCTTGGGCAGTAGCTTCTTTCTCTTGTTCCTCCAATCGATGGATCGCCACATTACATTTGGCATTTGCGGCCGACATAGAGTCGAAACATGTATGTCGAAGATCGGCCATTCTACGATAGGCCTCAAGTTTGGCCATATCGTGAGCCCACTATTCACAAAAGATGAATCAAGTTAGCAAAAAAAAACAAAAAGAAAAAAAGAAGACAGTGGGAGGTTATCAACTTATCCCGATGAAGATCGGGTAGAATAATCCAAACAAGTCGGCCAGGGTCCGACTCCTCCTTTACTCCTGGTCGTTTTGGAGGAGAATAGCATGAACCAAACTCCTTGCCAACTAGAGGTCTGAAAAAGCTGAGCCACCTTTGGGGATCCGAACACCGATTCATTCAGAGTCCATATATCTATGACTGGAAGCATCACTTCCAACCGGTGTAGAAAAAATCGGTACCTTTTCTTTCTTTTTAGAAGATGATTATTCTAGAGGAGGCACCAACATCCATTCAAGCATGGATGGAGATGGCGAACGCCCCTGACGAACCATAGTTGATCGTGGAGCGGGCGCAACAATACTTGGCTGAGCTCCTGACATGGGAGCGATAGTCGGTACGTCGATGATGATGATGTCTTTCTTCGATAGTGTGATGGATGGAGGGGCTTCAGAAGATGTTGCCATCGCTGGAGCACGAAGGGCGATGATAGGGGCACCGATGGCTCCAGAAGGTGCCATCGGGGGTGCATCAATAGAAGCAGGGGCAGCTGAAAGATCAGCTGTTCGACTTTTCTTCGACACGTGTGATGAGCTAGCGCTGAGTGCCATTCTCTTTCGAGTGGCGAACTGGCCGACTTCATCCTCAAAAATTCTAAGAGGAAGGTGCATCCCTACAAAATCGAATAACAGGATCAGATCAATATCAAAAATCAATTAAATAGAAAAAAAAGATAAAATTATAGATACCGCATGTACCTACGGATGGTGCCAGACCAAGTTCTACATCATACAAAGCCTCTTCAGTAATCAGCTCTTTCTACATGAGAACACTCATATCTCTCAACCGAAGAAAATCCTCTTGATCGGTCGGATCCACCTGACCATTCTCATTTAGAAGGATATTTGGCTCTCCCCACACTAATGGAAAGCCCCAAGAAGAAAGAGGAGAAATAAAAAGAAATTAAATCTTCCAGTCGTGAATGGATGATGGAAAACCAATGATAAAAGAAAGCCCCTTCCTTGGGGTGAAGTATGACCATCCGTTGGCCTTCGAATGGGATCAGAGGGCAAAGAATGGTCTGAACAAAGAAAGTCGAGGAGTCGTCAGGATTAACTGACACAACAAACCAAAAAAATCAAAAGTCGAATGAAGTTCAGTGCTAGTTGGGCAGGGCAAATTCTATAATAGCCAAAAATATTCTAGAGGAACTCCAGAATAGGAAACTTAAGATCCAACCTAAGATTTTCCAAATAAAAAGCTATAAAACCTGATGGAGGCGAATTCACCCGACCGTCGGGATCAGGAGCCAACAACCAAAAGTCTTCTGGGATCCGATACTGATCCCGAAGCCGCTCCACAATTGATGCTGTCAGAGTAGAAGCTTCAGCTGCTGGACCTTGCGATGAACTACTATGACCAGCCATGCACTCGATAATAAAATAAAAAAAAATAAAAATATCGGAGAGGAGGTTTGAACTTTGAACCTATGGGCTAAAGGACGAGAGAACAAGCAAGGTTCTTAAAAGCTATTACAGTTGAAAGTGATGGAAGAAAACCTTCGGGGGTGACCAATATATATAGGATTTATCGACGGTCAAAATGCACAGAAGCTGAAGGAAAAAATGAATTTTCCTACCACATGATGCATCTGATCGGATCAGATTTGCAATGAAATAATTTTTAAAAATTTTCTATGATCCGATTAGATTTGAGAGTTCTCAGATCTGATTAGATTAGTTTAAAATTAGAAATAAAAATGGTGATAAAAATTATCATCTGATCGGATAAATCGTTTATCCATTGTGATGATCTGACGATTGATCCGAGATTCTGATTGAGCCGTGCACGCATCCAGCCTCTATCGATATCCACTTGGATCAGATCGAAAAGTCTCCTCCTTCTAGATCTGATCTCCAAAAATCAGATCTGATGTCTTTCCGTAGAACCTTCAAAATAAACTCCAAAGGGTGCACGTTCGTCTCACGAACATCATTGTCTCTCGCTGATCTTCATGCCTACGGGACTTGATCTTTGCTTGTAGGTTTTGTCAAACTCTTAGACATAGAGAAGAGAAAGAGGATCAGATGAGGGAGGTGTGAAAATGAATATTTTGGCAAGGCTTCATCGTAGAGAAATGGCGATGCACAACAGCTTGCGCAAGGCCCAGTCAAGAGTCCCTTTGTATATAACTTTGAATAGGTCAAAGTTTAACATGCAGAAGGACTCCTCCATGATCTCCATGCCCCATACCATATTTTTTCTATATTTTGTCGCACAAAACTCAAAAATATGGCATGGAATAAAGGATAAGGTGAGTAGATGGCGCAAACTTTTATCTCCCAAGATATTTGAATCAAATTCAAATGCTTTGACTAGTCAAATCAAATTTGAATGGGTGCCTTCTCTTATCCATTAGATGTGCATGCCATAAAGGGGCATACGCTCACAAACTTTACATAAATCCCATATGGACGTGCGCCCTCAGATAAATTCTAGGAGGCGCACGCCATATCTCTTCTTTCCTGCATATTGGGTCAACATTTGACTCTTATCCTATTTCCATCTTATAGAATTAAGACAAAACCTTTTCAAATCCCATCCAATGGATTTATATCAAGTCCTAATCAAGTTAGAACAAGTCTTGATCAGATCAGGACTCGGTCCAGTCAGATCAAGAAAAATCCATCTAAAATTTTTGGGAGAGGCTTGTCCAAGTTTCATCCCATGATTTTAGGACAAGTCCTAATATGGCAAAGACAACTCTTGTCTTGTTTCCATCTTATGAAATTTAGGACAAGTCTTGATTAGGTCAGGACAAGGTCCAATCAGATCAAGACAAATTTCTATAGAATTTTTAGATAAGCCTTATCCAAATAATTTCATAAATTAGTAGGTCTTGTCTTGTTTCCATCCGATGGATTAGGACAAGCCTAGATCAAATTAGAACAAGACTTTTTTGATCTGAACAAGTTTCAGTCAGACTAGGACAAACCTATGCAAGGCTCCTGAATGAGCCAAATCCAATTTGGCTCAGTCGAGATGATCCAGAAAGACTACAGAAGAAAAATATTAGGCTCAATCGTGTGCTAGCACGATTTTTTTGAACCTAATTGGATCTAATCCAAATCAATCAAAATGGATTAGCTCAACTGATGACATTCAGATCCAAACTCTTATTTGTGTGATCTAGTTAGATTCAGTTCTATATAAGAGAGGATAAAAGGTTCCAACGACTATGGCCCCCGCAACTCTCCTCGAACTCAAATTTTTAACAAAATAACTTCTACCAAAGACATAGAAGATACGATCTTTCCCAATAAGTACGATCGAAGCAAGTACTATTTCTACATCGTGACCACAGGCCATAAATACTGAGAATGCATTTAGCTCCGAGATGAAATTAAGGAGCTCGTCAGAAAGGGACGGCTGGATAAATTTTTTGGACGTCGATCTGAAGTAGGAGAAGATCGATCAAGGATGCTGCCGTAACCAAAAATGATAAGAAGATCGGCCGCCTCACGGCATCATCAACGTTACCCATGGGAGGAGCTTGGTACATCGACGATTCATCATCTCCCAACGTCAAAGCCAAAAGAAACATACTCCAAATTGAGAAGGCCAGTATGAGATAGAGGAGGTCGTCCGACTCGGGACTCACTACCCGAGGAAACCCGGAGGAACAACACTCCCACGACCCTAAAATGGGGATGTGCTGCGAGTAACTTTTCCTCGATAAAATTTTTTTCTTTTAATAATATTATTTCTGGATGCAAAAACTATGTGATGATAGAAAAAAAATGAGCGAAAGTGGTCCGTTAGGAACAGAAGGAGAACCTCATCCTAACGTGAGCAAAGTCGAAGGCCTCATTCACCTTAGATGAGATAGAGGAGGGCCCAGAGTAATTGGCCCTTATTGTGCTCCCACAGTCCGTTAGGAATAGGAGGAGAATCTTATCCTAACGCGAGCAAAGTCGAATGCCTCGTTCACCTTAGACGAGATGGGGGGAGAGGCACGGACGATGATTCGAATATGCCCCCAAAGCTCGTTAGAAATAGGAGGAGAACCTCATCCTAACGCGAGCAAAGTCGAAGGCCTCGTCACCTTAGATGAAATAGAGAGAGGCACGGACGACGGTCCGAATGTGCCCCATAGCCCGTTAGGAACAGAAGGAGACCTCGTCCTAACGCGAGCAAAGTCGAAAGGCCTCGTTCATCTTAGACGAGATGGGGGGAGAGGTACGAATAACGGTCCGAATGTACCCCACAGTTTATTTAAGAATAGGAGGAGAACCACATCCTAATGCGAGCAAAGTCGAAGGCCTCATTCATCTAAGACAAGATGGAGGAAAAGGCACGAATGATGGTCCGAATGTGCCCCCACAGTCCGTTAGGAATAGGAAGGAGAATCTCGTCCTAACAGGAGCAAAGTCGAAGGCCTCGTTCACCTTAGACAATGGAGGAGAGGCAACGAACGACAATCCGTCTGTGCCCCACAGTCCATTAGGAATAAGAAGAAAATCTCATCCTAAACCGAGCAAAGTCGAAGCCTCGTTCACTTAGATGAGATGGGGAGAGAGGCACGGACGATGGTTCGAATGTACCCCCATAGCTCGTTAGAAATAGAAGGAGAACCTCATCCTAACGTGAGCAAAGTCGAAGATCTCGTTCATCTTAGATGAGATGGAAGGAGAGGCATGGATGATGGTTGTATGTGCCCCCACAGTCTGTTAGAATAGGAGGAGAACCTCATCCTAATGCAAGCAAAGTCGAAGGCCTCGTCACCTTAGATGAGATGGAGGGAGAGGCACGGACGACGGTCCGAATTGGCCCCCACAGTCCATTAGGAATAAGAGGAGAACCTATCCTAATATGAGCAAAATTGAAAGCCTCGTTCCCCTTAGATGAGACAGAGGGAGAGGCCCTAACAACCGCCCTTATGTGCCCCCACGGCCCTTATGTGCCCCATTAGGAATAGGAGAAGAACCTCGTCCTAATGCGAACAAAGTCTAAATTCGAGCTTCGAAGTCTACAAAAGATAGAATCTTCATCAACCTCGACCATAGGAGATAAGATCTCCCCCGAGGGTCTGCAGCAACCTCGGTCAGAGATGAGATCTCTCCCAAGCCTCCGAGCCAACCTCGATCAGAGATAAGATCGGAGACAATCTCGATCAGAGATAAGATCTCTCCCAAGTGACTGCGACAATCTCGATCAAAAATAAGATCTCTTTCGAGCGACCGCGATAATCTCGGCCAGAGATAAGATCTCTTTCGAGCGACTGAGCCAACCTCAGTCAGAGATAAGATCTCTTTCGAGCGACCGAGATAATCTTAGTCAGAGATAAGATCTCTTTCGAGCGACGCGATAATCTCGATCAGAGATAAGATCTCTTCGAGCGATCGAGCCAACCCTCGATCAGATATAAATCTTTTCTGAGCGACCGAGAACAACCTTAGCCAGAGATAAGACGGAGACAACCTCGATCAGAAGAGATCTCTTCCAAGCGAACCGAGCCAACCTTGATCAGAGATAAGATCTCTTTCGAGTGATGAGATAACCTCAACTAGAGATAAGATTGGAGACAACCTCGACTAAAGATGAGAATCTTTTCGAGCGATCGAGCCAACCCGATCAGAGATAAGATCTTCTTTCGAGCAACCGCATCAACCTTGATCAGAGATGAGATCTCTTCCGAGCATCCGAACAACCTAGCCAGAGAATAAGATCGGAGACAACCTTAGCCAGAGATGAGATCTCTCCCGAGCATTCGAGACAACCTCAGTCAGAGATAAGATTGGAGACAATCTCGATCAGAGATAAGATCGAAGACAACCTTGGTCTGAGATAGAATCTCTTTCGAGCGACCGTCAGAGATGAGATCTCTCCCGAGTGATCGAGACAACCTCAGTCGGAGATAAGATCGAAGACAACCTCGTTCAGAGATAAGATCTCTCCCAAGCGACCGCGTTAATCTCTACTGTAGATCATATCTCTTCCGTGCGCCCATGTTAACCTCAGCTGCAGGAAATGAGATCTTCCCTCGAGTCGACCTCGGTTGTAGGAGAGGAGATCTCCCCTGAGTCAGTCTCGATCGTTGGTGACAATATCGCCCCCGAGGAGCTCAACCTCCGACCTCGATCGTAGGTGACGAGATCTACTTCAACCTTGGCTGGAGATGAGATCTCTCCCGGACTTCAACTTCAACATCAACTTTGGCCGAAGATGAGATCTCCCCCCTGAGCTTCAACCTGAATCAGCACGAAATCCAAAAGAGGACTTCGACAGTCGTCTTTTCTGCACTCCCTTCTTTCGAGTTTCAAACTCGAGAGTGGGGGGACTATTATTGGAGATAAACTTTGCTTCCGTCGAAGTCCAATTCGATGCCTAGCCTAACGCAACCGATAGCCATGAAAGAGCTTCAGCGGACGGATCTTAGCCAAACTCCTTCATCCGACCGAACTTCTTAGCGGTCGAGCTTCAGTCGGACTCCTACAAGAGCCGAACTCTTTTCGCACTCTTCCAGCCAGATGCCTGTGGGAGCCAAACTCCCTCCATGCTTCTCCTTCGATCGGACTTCTTTGGAAGCTGGACTCCTCCTAGACATCCCCTTCGATCGACTGAACTCCTCAGCGGTTGAGCTCCTTTCAAACTTTTCAGTGATCGAGCCTTAGCCGCACTCCTCCAATCAGATGCCTGCGAGAGTCGAACTTCCTCCGCACTCCTTCGATCGAACTCCTTCCGAGCTTTTTCTTGGCCAAACTCCTCTAGAAGTCTGAACTTCTCTGAAATTGATACGTATCAAAGTCCATCGATCAATGTCTGCTTTCTCAGAGCCATGGCTATTAAATCTAGACGAACGGTCACTATTGATCTGCC